>ML389810.1:31383-46454 GCA_005239525.1 Nicotiana knightiana | reverse complement strand
AATTTTGGTATTTTTGGAAGAATTATGGGAAATGTATAATTAGGCTTTGGGATTGAGTTATTGAATAATTATTGATGTTATTAAGTCAATTATGTCTAGATATTATCGTTTCGGAGTCGGACTAAAGAGGAAAGGCCGTGATTGAGGCTTGACTTGCATTATTAGAGCCGAGGTAAGTATTTGTCCTAACCTTAGCTTGAGGGATTAGGTATAGAGTCTTATTTTCTATGTGTAATTCATGTCCAACGTATAGGTGAGGTGACGGGTACCTATATGTTGTGGTCAAGCATGCCCGTGAGTCGAATTTTGATGAATTATTTAATGTTCTTTGATATTCTTCGTGTTGTGAATTATTGGGAACCTTAGAAGTGGTACCTTGAGGTTACTTCATGACGTAGAAAGTTATTTATTATGTGTTCGGACGAGGATTTTACTGTTGACATTATACTACTGAGTTAGATTGGTTATAGCTGAGTCCCTTACCGGGACAGTAGAATTTTGTTGATTATTTATGTACATTTGAAATGTCGTATTGTTAAACTTTCATATCAATTGTTGCTTTCACACTCATCATGCACGAGGGAACATTCTGTGTCGAGTGATTATTAATTATGCACGAAGGAACATTCCGTGCCGATTGATTANGAAAATAAACAAGAATACATGCACGAGGGAACATTCTGTGCCGATTGATTATTATTTATGCGCGAGGGGACATTTCGTGCCGATTGATTATTATTTATGCGCGAGGGGACATTATGTGCCAATTGATTATTATTTATGCACGAGGGGACATTCCGTGCCGATTTATTATTATTGATGCACGAGGGTACATTCCGTGCCGAGTCATTATTATTTATGCGCGAGGGGACATTCTGTGCCGTGTGATTTTGAGGTTATACACGAGGGGTCATGCTGTGTCTTCTCCTGTCTATTTTAATTGCTTCGAGTTGTCATTTCTTGTTTTACTTCTACATTCCAGTTAGTACTTGATTCTACTGTTTTAGCCATTGTTGCCCCTCTTATCCCCAACATGTTCTTCCCCGTAAATGTATTCTTGTTTATTTTCTACTATACTATTGGACTACACAGGTACAATTTGTTGTCGTGTCCTAGCCTCGTCACTATTTCACCGAGGTTAGGCCCGGCACTTACTTAGTACATGGGGTCGGTTGTACTGATGCTACATCTGCACTTCTTTATGTTGTGCAGATTACGCAGCCGGACCCAGTGGACCTCGCTAGTGGGAGTGTCCTTCAGTCCATTCCAGACGACACCGAGGTAGTTCCGCATGGCGTTCGTGGATCTCGGCGTCCTTGTCTATCTTTCATTCTGTCATTTATGTGTTTTCCAGACAGATACATCATTTTATTTTCAAACTGTTATTTTTAGTCAAATCTTAGACTGGTTCGTGAGGTTCTGACTCCACTTCTGGGTTTTGTACTTAAAGGGATTTCTTCGTTATTAGCTATTGTCATTTAGATTTATGTTAATGCTTCCGCACTTTATATCTATTATCTATTCAGTGTTTGTTATTTTCACTTGTTAATAAATCAATTCAGTTAACACGTTGGCTTGCCTAGCGAGTGCAACGTTAGGCGCCATCACAGCCTGAAGGTGGGATTTCGGGTCGTGACAAGTTGTTATAAGAGCACTAGGTTGCTTAGGTCTCACAACTCACGGACAAACTTGGTAGAGTCTGAGGGATCGGTACGGAGATGTCTCTACTTATCCCCAGAGGCTGCAAAGTTAGGAATAACTCCACTTTTCTTCTTTTCTATCGTGCGATTTGAGTTCTAAATGCTAATTGAGTTTCGATTTTATTCTCTCGCACATAGCGAGAACACGTGCTTCCTCATCTACCAGTCAGCAGCCCGAATCTCCTGTTGCAGCTCCTACGAGGGGCCAAGGCCGAGGCCGTATTAGAGGCCGAGGCAGGGGCACGGTACAACCCAGGGCAGTAGCTCCAGTAGAGGACCCACAGGTAGACTTTTCCGGTGAGGTTCCTACTCAGACAGTTCCAGTTGGACTAGCTCAGGTCCCAGAGGGGTTCATTGCCACCCCGGTGCTTCAGGAAGCTCTAGTCTGCTTAGTGGGAATCATGGAGAGTGTGTCTCAGGCCGGTCTTCTTCCTAATGCACCAGCCGTCTCTCAGGCTGGAGGAGGGACCCACACTCCTGCTACTCATACGCCAGAGCAGCTAGGTCCTCAGTTCCAGACTCCGGCACCTCAGACGGCCGGAGTAGCTCAGCCGGGCATTGTGGCCCCGGCAGTTGAGGGAGCAGCTATGTCAGGAAATGCTTTATGGAGATTGGATAGATTTACCAAGTTATTCACTACTACATTTACTGGTGCACCATCAGAACATCCCCAGGATTATTTGGACAGATGTCATGAGGTTCTTCGGAACATGGTCATAGTAGAGTCCAATGGAGTTGATTTTGCTACTTTTCGTCTTTCGGGTTCCGCCAAGACTTGGTGGAGAGACTATTGTTTGACCAGGCCAGCTGAGTCTGCACCATTGACTTGGGATCAGCTCTCCGAGTTATTCGTGGGGAAGTTACTTCCAGTTACTCAGAGGGAGGATCTTCGGAGGCAGTTTGAGCGCCTCCAGCAGGGATCTATGTCTGTCACTCAGTACGAGACCAGGTTCATCACTCTAGCTCGGCATGCTATTATGATACTCCCCACGGATCTTGAGAGAGTGAGGAGGTTTATTGAGGGTTTGGCTCAGCTCATCAGGATTAAGATGGCCAAGGAGTAAGGTACTGATATTTCGTTCCAGGATGCTGCCAATGTGGCCAGGAGGATTGAGATGATTATGTCACAGGGTGGTGGTCAGGGGATTGACAAGAGGCCCCATCACTTTGGTCGATTCAGTGGAGCCTCATCTGGGGGTAGGGATTATTTCGGCAGAGGTCATCCTCCCAGACCCTATCATTCGGCACTTCAGATAGCTCACAGTGCACCGTCAGCTCCTATTATTGCACCACCAGCACCTATCAGTGCACCGCCGCTTCAGAGCTTCCAGGGTGGTTATCAAGGTCGACAGGGCCAGTTCCAGAGTCAGCAGCCACATCAGCAAAGGCCTTGTTATACTTGCGATGGTTTAGGGAATATTGCCCGATTTCGCCCCTGAGGTTCTGGTGGGTCTTAGTATCAGGGTTCCCATGCCATGTTTCTCATATCAGGCGCACCCCCACCCCTTCAGCCAGCTAGGGGTGGCAGCCGTGGTGCCAGAGGTAGAGGTCAGAACCATAGAGGTGGAGGACATGCCACAAGAGGTAGAGGTCAGGCCGCAGTAGGTCGACCCAGAGATGATCAGGTTGGAGGGGCTCAGCCCCGGTGCTATGCTTTTCCTGTCAATCCTGATGCTGAGGCTTCTGATGCAGTTATTACAGGTACTGTTTCAGTTTGCAGCCGAGAGGCTTCGGTGTTATAGCCGCTTCTTTTATTTGTTATGTTTCATCTGCGGAAAATGAAAGTGGCAATTCTGCGGCAGAATCAGGCGGTCTTCCCCGCCTAGAATCCTCAGTGGAAACATAAAGATAAAAGAATTAACTAAGTATCAAATCGACCAAAGATCCGGGTTCTACATTCTCCTATGTGTCTTCATATTTTGCCCATTATTTGAGTATGCCCCGTGATTCCTTGAGTACTGTTGTGCATGTATCTACACCGGTGGGTGATTCTATAGTGGTAGATCGAGTCTACCATGCTTGTCTAGTAGTTATTGGTGGTCTGGAGACTCAAGTTGATATTTTTCTCCTTGATATGGTTGAATTTGATGTTATATTGGGGATGGATTGGTTATCCCCCTATTATGCTATTTTAGGACTGTCATGCCAAGACAGTGACCTTGGCATTGCCAGGGGTGCCTCGTTTGGAGTGGAGGGGGACTTCTAGTCATTCTTCTAGTAGAGTTATTTCTTATATAAAGGCTCGACGCATGGTTGAGAAGGGTTGTTTGGCCTATCTGGCTATGTTCGTGATTCTAGCACCGAGGTTCCTTCCTTGGAGTCTGTGCCCGTGGTTCGTGAGTTTCCAGAGGTATTCCCTGCTGACCTGCAGGGTATGCCACCTGACAGGGATATTGATTTTTGTATTGAGTTAGCTCAGGGCACCCAGCCTATTTATACTCCGCCGTATCGTATGATCCCGCTAGAGTTGAAGGAGTTGAAGGATCAGGTGCAGGATTTGTTAGATAAAGGCTTCATTAGGCCTAGTGTTTCTCCTTGGGGTGCTCCAGTATTGTTTGTCTAGAAGAAAGATGGCTCGATGAGGATGTGTATTGACTACCGACGGTTGAACNGACTTGAGATCTGGTTACCATCAGCTGAGGATTAGGGCGTCTGATGTCCCTAAGACAGCCTTTCGCACTCGTTATGGGCATTATGAGTTCTTGGTGATGTCATTTGGGCTGACAAATGCCCCCGCTGATTTTATGGAGTTGATGCACAGCGTGTTCAGGCCCTATTTGGACTCATTTGTGATTGTTTTCATTGATGATATTTTGATCTACTCCCGTAGCAGTGAGGAGCATGAGCAGCACCTTCGGGTCGTCCTCCAGACTTTGAGGGATAGTCACTTGTATGAAAATTTTTCCAAGTGTGAGTTCTGGTTGAGTTCATTTGCATTTCTAGGCCATGTGATATCGTCAGAGGGTTTTCAGGTGGATCACAAGAAGATTTCAGCAGTCAGAGATTGGCCTAGACCCATCTCAGCTACAGAGGTCTGGGGTTTCTTGGGCTTAGCAGGATATTATCGCCGGTTTGTGGAGGGCTTTTCATCCATTGCAGCCCCGATGACCAGGTTGACTTAGAAGAGTGCTCAGTTCAGGTGGTCTGATGAGTGTGAGGCAGGCTTTCAGAAGCTTAAGACAGCCTTGACCACAACACCAGTGTTAGTTTTGCCCACAGGTTCAGGACCGTATACCGTGTATTGTGATGCTTCATGGGTTGGGCTTGGTGCAGTGTTGATGCAGGATGGCAAGGTTATAGCCTATGCTTCTCGTCAGTTGAAGGTTCATGAGAAGATCTATCCAGTTCATGACTTGGAGTTAGCAGCTATTGTGCATGCATTGAAGATTTGGAGGCATTATTTGTATGGTGTGCCATGTGAGGTGTTCACGGATCATAAGAGCTTACAGTATTTGTTCAAATAGAAGGAGTTGAACATGAGGCAGAGGAGACGGTTAGAGTTGCTGAAGGATTATGATATTACCATTCTTTATCATCCGGGGAAGGCCAATGTGGTGGATGATGCTTTGAGCTGGAAGTCAACCAGTATGGGTAGTCTTGCCTATTTATCAGTCGGAGAGCGACCTCTTGCTTTGGATGTTCAGGCTTTAGCCAACCGATTTGTGAGATTGGAGGTTTCTGAGTCTAGTAGTGTTTTGGCCCATACTGTGGCCCGTTCTTCATTGTATGACCATATTCGGGCCAGGCAGTATGATGATCGCCATTTATGTGTTCTTAGAGATAGATTCAGGCACGGAAATGTCAAGCAGGTTACGGTTGATGATGAGGGAGTTTTGAGGATGCAGGTCAGATTTGTGTATCGGATGTGGATGGTATTTGTGAGTTGATACTTCAGGAGGCCCATAGTTCTCGGTATTCTATTCATTCGGGCGCCGCAAAGATGTACCAGAACTTGCGGCAGCATTATTGGTGGCGGAGGATGAAGAAGGATATTGTAGCTTATGTAACTCAGTGCTTGAACTGTCAGCGGGTTAAGTACGAGCACTAGAGACCCGGTGGTTTGATGCAGCAGATTCAGCTTCCCGAGTGGAAGTGGGAGTGTATCACCATGGACTTTGTAGTTGGACTCCCATGGACTTAGAGGATGTTTGATGCAGTATGGGTCGTTGTGGATAGGCTGACCAAGTCAGCGCACTTCATCCCAGTATCAGTTTCATATTCAGCAGAGAAGTTGGCAAGGATCTATATGAGAGAGATTGTTAGACTGCATGGTGTGCCCATATCCATTATATCAGACCGAGGTACTCAGTTTACCTTCCATTTCTGGAGAGTATTTCAGCGAGAGTTGGGCACACAAATTATTTGAGCACCGCATTTCATCCTCAGACGGACGGACGGACAGTCCGACCGTACTATTCAGATTTTGGAGGATATGTTGTGAGCTTGTGTCATTGACTTTGGTGGTTCATGGGACCAGTTCTTGCCTTTAGCTGAGTTTGCCTACAGCAACAACTATCAGTCGAGCATTCAAATGGCTCCAGATGAGGCGTTGTATGGTAGACGGTATCGGTCTCCAGTCGGATGGTTTGAGCCGGGAGAGGCTAGATTGTTTGGTTCTGAGTTAGTCCAGGATGCCTTGAACAAGGTGAAGATCATTCAGGATAGACTTCATACAGCTCAGTCCAGGCAGAAGAGTTATGCGGATCGCAGAGTTCGAGATTTGGGGCGACCGGGTATTTCTTCGGGTGTCGCCCATGAAGGGCTTGATGAGATTTGGAAAGAAGGGCAAGTTGATCCCTAGGTACATTGGTCCATTTGAGATTCTGGATAAGGTAGGAGAGGTGGCCTACGGACTTGCCTTGCCACCTAGTTTGTCAGTCGTGCATCCGGTATTTCACGTATCTATGCTCCGGAGGTATATTGCGGATCCATCTCATGTACTTGACTTCAGTGTTGTCCAGCTGGACAAGGATTTGTCTTATGAGGAGGAGATGGTAGCCATATTAGACCGGCAGGTGCGATAGTTGAGATCGAAGAGTTATTTTTCGATTCGTGTTCAGTGGAGAGGTCAGCCTATTGAGGCAGCTACTTGGGGGTCCGAGCCCGATATATGGAGCCGATATCCCCACCTTTTCCCCGATTCAGGTACTTTTCTATGTCCGTTTAGGACGAACGGTTTTTTTAGAGGTAGAGATTTTGATGACCCAAAAGGTCATCTTGTGTTAATTTAGCAAAACTGTGTTCCGAGGCCCCGAAAGCCTCCGTTAATCTCACCTCGATATGCATGCACAGTTCGGGCGTGTAGCCGGGGAGTCTCTATGTGGAAATGTGTTAAACAGTTGAATTTATGATAATTAATGGAATAAAGTTGACTTTGATCAACATTTTTGGTAAACGGACCCGGACCCATAATTTGACGGTCCCGGAGGGTCCGTAGGAAAATATGGGACCTGGGTGTATGCCCGGAGTCCGAGAAATGAATTTTTAAAGAAAATTGTTTTCTGAAAATAAGAAAGAATTTTGAAAATGAACTTTGATGTGAAATCTGTGTTACCGAGCCCGTATTATGGTTCCGGAGTCCGAAACATGTTCAATATGTGTTATGTGAGTTATCTGTAAAATTTGGTAAGAAGCGGACTTGGTTTGACGTGTTTCGGATCAAAATTGGAGAATTTAGAAGTTTATGAAGTTTGAGAAAATTCTATAGATTTTGGAGTTTAATTCATTGTTTTTATGTTATTCTGGTGGTTATATTACTCGAATAAGTTTTTAGGATGATTTTGAAGTCGTGTGTATATCTGGTTTTGAGCCCCGCGGGCTTGGGTGAGTTCCGGGTAGGTGTCGGGGTGCAAAAGAGTTTGAAAAATCTGGTTTTGGGGGGTTGTTCTGGTGTCTGAGATTTTTACACTATGCGATCACATAGGTTGCCCCGCGATCGCGTAGTGTAGTGTGAGGGGGGGTCAATTTGCTCTGAGCGATCGCAAAGAGCTGGGCGCGAACGCGGAGCCTTAGGGCTTAGCTCTACACGAACGCACCCCTATGTCCGCGATCGCGTAAGTCTCCTGTGGGGTTGGGGGCTGGGTAGCAATTGTTCTGTGCGAACGCGTTCTTTCGTTTGCGATCGCGTGGGTCCATGTTCGATTTCTCTGCGATCACAGTCTTCACTTCGTGATCTCGTAAGTCTAAGGCCATNTTTCTCTGCGATTTCAACCTTCACTTCACGATCGCGTAAGTCTAAGGCCAGTACCCTCCGCGATCGCAGGGCACATGTCGCGATCGCGATAGCCATTTTTGCCCATTTATTTAAATGCTCAAAAACAGAATACCCATTACGGGATTTTCATATTTTCACCATCTCCTTCTTCTCCAAACCCCATAGCCGATTTCCAAGCTGCTCTTCCTCCATAACCACTTAGGTAAGTAATCTTAACTCTTGTTTCTTCCATTTTCCTTCATCAATCACCAAATTCTAGGTCTAAAAACGTGAAATCAAAGGTAGGAATTGGGGGTTTTGGGTAGAGTTAGGGCTTTTGGAAATTTTGGGAATTCAACCTCATTTTGGGGTCGGATTTCAAAATAAATTGTATATTCGGGTTCATGGGGGAAGGGGTTATCGGGTTTTGGTCCAAACCTCGAGTTTGGACCAAGCAGGCCCGGGGTCGAATTTTGGTATTTTTGAAAGAATTATGGGAAATATATAATTAGGCTTTGGGATTGAGTTGTTGAATAATTATTGATGTTATTAAGTCAATTATGTCTAGATATTATCGTTTCGGAGTCGGATTCAAGAGGAAAGGCTGTGATTGAGGCTTGCCTTGCAATCTTGGAGCCGAGGTAAGTGTTTGGCCTAACCTTAGCTTGAGGGATTAGGTATAGAGTCTTATTTTCTATGTGTAATTCATGTCCAACGTATAGGTGAGGTGACGGGTACCGATATGTTGTGGTCAAGCATGCCCGTGAGTCAAATTTTGATGAATTATTTAATGTTCTTTGGTATTCTCCGTGTTGTGAATTATTGGGAACCTTGGAAGTGGTACCTTGAGGTTACTTCATGACGTAGAAAGTTATTGATTATGTGTTCGGACGAGGATTTTACTGTTGATATTATACTACTGAGTGAAATTGGTTATAGCTGAGTCCCTTGCCAGGACAGTAGAATTTTGTTGATTATTTCTGTACATTTGAAATGTCGTATTGTTAAACTTTCATATCAATTGTTGCTTTTACACTCATCATGCACGAGGGAACATTCCGTTCCGAGTGATTATCAATTATGCACGAAGGAACATTCTGTGCCGATTGATTATATTTATGCACGAGGAAACATTCTGTGCCGATTGATTATTATTTATGCACGAGGGGACATTCCGTGCCGATTGATTATTATTTATGCGCGAGGTGACATTTCGTGCCGATTGATTATTATTGATGCACGAGGGGACATTCCGTGCCGAGTCATTATTATTTATGCGCGAGAGGACATTCTGTGCCGTGTGATTTTGAGGCTATACACGAGGGGTCATGTCGTGTCTTCTCCTATCTATTTTACTTGTTTTGAGTTGTCATTTCCTGTTTTACTTCTACATTCCAGTTAGTACTTGATTCTACTATTTTAACCATTGTTGCCCCTCTTATCACCAGCATGTTCTTCCCCGTAACTGTATTCTTGTTTATTTTCTACTATACTATTGGACTGCACAAGTACAATTTGTTGTCGTGTCCTAGCCTCATCACTACTTCACCGAGGTTAGGCCCGACACTTACTTAGTACATGGGGTCAGTTGTACTGATGTTACACCTGCACTTCTTTATGTTGTGCAGATTATGCAGCCAGACCCAGTGGACCTCGCTAGTGGGAGTGTCATTCAGTCCATTCCAGACGACACCGAGGTAGTTCTGCATGGCGTTCGTGGATCTCGACGTCCTTGTCTATCTTTTATTCTATCGTTTATGTGTTTTCTAGACAGATACATCATTTTATTTTCAAACTGTTGTTTTTAGTCAAATCTTAGACTGGTTCGTGAGGTTGTGACTCCACTTCTGGGTTTTGTACTTAAAGGGATTTCTTTGTTATTAGCTATTGTCATTTAGATTTATGTTAATGCTTCCGCACTTTATCTCCATTATCTAGTCAGTGTTTGTTATTTTCACTTGTTAATAAATCAATTCAGTTAACACGTTGGCTTGCCTAGCGGGTGCAATGTTAGGTGCCATCACGGCCTGAAGGTGGGATTTCGGGTCGTGACAGCTAATCTGTCGCTAAAACACTCGTAGCTAGCAGAATTTCTTGATAATCCGTTGCTAAATAAGATTAGTGATGAAGCTTTCATTTAGCTACATAATTTGTGTGTCGCTAAAACCTAATTTATTCAGTAGTGTACATATACAGATTTTTGCTCTTTGAATCATTAAATGTTAGATTAATTGATTGTTATTATAAAATATTGCATATATTGTCTTAAAATTGCCAAGCAGTTTTTTCTCGACATCATACTTGGCTTAACCTCAATGCAAACTACTTAAATTACAGTTAAATTCAAATTCGAATATCATATATGTTTGTTAGTAATAGTGATTTTTTTAAAAACGACACACAATGTGAATAAAAAAAAATTCTAAGATATCCTTATCTTATAATCTATGTATTTGAGTTGAAAAAAATATTTGAAATCGATGAGATCCAACTTTTTTACACTCAACAAAGATGAAATAGAAGAAGAAATTCATTGTCGTCTCTTATTTCTGGTTTTTTTATTTTTCATACATTTTTTCTATATTTATTTTATTTTATCTTATTTTTTTATGTTTTTCTTTCTATTTTTACCCAAAATTAATTTATTTTGTAATTAAAAGATGAGTTTTAATAGAAATTATCTACATAAGATCTTTATTTATATTTTTAGTCTTTGGTTGAAATTTTGTCATATTTTTCTTTTGGCTTTATCTTATCAACCTAAACAGGTGCTCACCCAATCACTAAATTATAAAATTGAGGATGTGTAATGTTTATATAATTCATATATAACAGGTGTTTAATCGTGTGTAATCGGTATATCATCTATGTATATTAGCTATAAAAAGTAAATAATAAATCAGGTCGGATGTTTATGTAATAATCCATAAGATTTCTGTTTCTTGATTTTATCCATGATATGACTTCTACTATAATTATTTTAAAACCTCTCTACAAAAATTTAAAAATTACATTATAATTTAAAAAATAATCTCATTTCGAAATAGTTTGTTTACATTTTAAAAATAACTATTTCAAATCATACCTATTTTTTTGAAATATATTTTTGTTACATGTCACGACCCAAAATTCCTAAGGTCGTGATGGCGCTAGACACCATTGTCAGGCAAGCCGATCAGTTAAATAGTTAAGTTAAATTTCCTGTTTTAGCATTTTTGAAATCATTATCTTTAACTTGTTACGTAATAACTAAACAAACTCCGTTAAGTAAATACGATGGTTTAAATGTTCCATTTTAGCAAATATATCCCAAACACATCCCAGAACCCGGTGTCACAAGTACATGAGCAATTTCTAAGAATTTATACAATCATCACAAAGCTTGTCCGAAATACAAATTGGACAAGGAATTTAAAAATGAAAATAAATACAAAATGAGGGAGACTCTGTCAGCTGCGGATCACCTCCGGATGATGCAGCTCGCCTAAGTCTCCAAATCTGCCACATCGCGATGAAAGTACCTATGCAATAAAAATACACAGCAAGTCTAGCATGAGTACGAAAATAACGTGTACTCGGTAAGTCGCCCGCGTAGGCGGAAGAGAGGTAGTGATGAGAGGTCGAATTAGACACTTGCTAGAGGTCAATTTAGTATATTCGAGTGTGACACTAAGCATGATTATCATAGGCAATTTATTAAAATCAGAAATAAATAATATCAACTCCTTCCACATTTAACACTTTAAATCTTCGTCATATTAATAACAATTAATCAACATGGGTGATTTAATCAAATAAAAAATAATCAACGGAAAGGAACAACTTCTTCCAAAAACTTTAATAACTTTAAATATCTGTCATTTCAGTTGATAACTTAAAATTTCAAGCTAGTAGTCAGGCAAAACCACAGCAAATACGCAGTAAATATCATGCGCAAGCAATGCCGAGGGTCCAACGGCATGGACCAACAATAATAAATTGTGCACTACCGAAGGGTCGCACGGCTCGAACCATAGATGCATCTATTTATCCCTGCCCGCGAATCGATCATGCGACGCGGTCAACATAAAAATAATAAGGCTAGCCTGCTCGCGAATCATACATGCGACTCAGGTGCTCATATGCACACATATTCACATAATAAATCCACATTTTTATTAAGACAATAGTTACTCCGGAAAGTGTTAAAATTCTTCTTAAAGGAACATGAAAAATTACTTTTAAATCTTTGTTTTGAAACTCATTTGTCAAGTTTAATAATAGTCAATAATATAACCTTATCAGGTATACAAGTATCCACGGAGGAATCAATTCTCTTTCTAAATAATTATGAAAGGTACTCTCTAGTCTTCTTAGGAAATCAGTTACCGATTCAATAGCATTTACAGCCTAATATCAGTGGCAGGATCACATGTACAACACGTAAGGCATGCTAGTGAGTCCTAGTCTACCCGGACATGGCATAATAGTAGCTACGCACGGACTCTCGTCACCTCGTGCGTACGTAGCCCCGAAGATAATAAAACATACTTAATTATTTCAACTAGGGGGACAATTCCCCCTCACAAAGTTATAAAGGAGACTTACGTCGCTCCGAAATTCCATAACCGGCTTCCAAGCCCTTCCGACGACTCCAATGGACGCACAACGCCCCAAAACTATCCAAATAACGGCAAACCAATGAAAATATACTCTAATATTTGCAACAATTCCAAATTGTATAATTTCCCAACCCCGCTCAGTGAATTGACCCAAATGCCCTCGGGCCCACATACCCGGAAATCCGAAATTTCTCGAAGATATATTCTACTCATAGCTTTACTAGTTCAATTATACAATTTACTCCAAATTCTATGCTCAAATTCGCGGTTAAAATCCAAATACAAATTTTCTAAGGTTTTCTTCAAGATTTCCCAAATTTCTACAAATTCTCATGTATAAATTCCATGTAATAACCTTGTATTTAACTTAGAAACATGAAGGAATTACTTACCCAGCATTGCATGAAGAAAATCCTCCTTGAAGCCCCTCAAAATCGCCCCACACCAAAAGAAAAACGGGAGAAATGGCCAATAAATCTCAGTTTTAGAACATTCTGCCCAGGCTATTTTTCGCACCTGCGATTCCGCAGGTGCGACCAAACCTCCGCACCTGCGGCTTTCCTCAGCTCAAGCTAAGTTCGCACTTGCGCTCATTGTCCGCATCTGTGGCTTCGTAGGTGCAGAAACTCCCTCGCACCTGCGCTCTCTGCCAAACCAGTAAACTTTCGCACCTGCGGCACCAAAGCCGCACCTGCGACCCAAGCCTCGCAGGTGCGGTCACACCAGATGACAGCAACCTCAGCCTTCTTCAAACTCCAAACTTGACCCGTTAATCACCCGGAATCCACCTGAGGCCCCGTCCAATTACACCAACCTGTTCCAAAACATAGCGCGGACTTGCTCGAGGCCTCAGATCACATCAAACAATGTCGAAATCACGAATCGCTCTAAAATTCAAACTTTAAGAACTTGAAAATTTCAAACTTCTGCATTCGATGCTGAAACCCATCAAATCACGTCCGATCGACCTCATATTTTGCACACAAGTCATATTCGACATTACGGGCTTGCTCCAACTTCCGGAATTGCATTCCGACCGTGATATCAAAATTTCCACTTCCGATCGGATTTCTCAAAAACCTTTAAATTTCTATCTTTAGCCAAATAACTTCAAAATAACCTACGGACATTCGAATTCACTTCCGATCACGCTCCCAACTCCAGAATCACCATACGGAGCTATTCTCAGGATCGGAATCCTAAACGGACATCAATATCACTGAAATGCACTTCAAGTCAAACTTAGGAAATTTCTTCAAAAATGCTGACTTCCACAATATACGTTGAAACACTCTCGGGTTATCCAAAACCCGATCCGGACATACGCCTAAGTCCGAAATCATCATACGAACCTATAGGAACCTTTAAATCCTGATTCGGAGGTTGTTTACTCAAATTCCAATCTTAATTGATTCTTCCAACTTAAGGATTCCGACTTGAGAACTTTCTTTCCAAATTAACTCTAAACTTCCCGAGTTTCAATCCCGACCACGCCCATGGGTCATAATACCTGAAACGAAGCTGCTCACGGCCTCAAACCGCTGAACGACGCGCTAGATCTCAAAACGACCGGCCGGGTTGTTACATTCTTCCCCACTTAAACAGACGTTCGTCCTCGAACGTGCTAAGAACTGCTTTGGAGTTAGCTAAAATCACTTTTTAACACCCCGAGCACCTGCCCGTTCCTCCACAACCCAGTTGAGTACATTAACTTGATCAAATCTGAAGATTTCTTCTTTTATCCATATAATAAGCTCAGAATCCAGTTCTAACACTTGAAATTTCTCTGCCAGGCCTAGTTCCAATATATAAACATCGTATCAACTACCACACGAGGTACCAAAATATGACTGCATACTTTTGTTGAATTTAACGCCATACACCGCATAATTCATCATCGAACCACCATGACATTCCCTGAACCTTAACAGCCAAAATTCCACGAATCTGATGCTCTCAATGCACCTTACAATATATATACATACATCCTGTTATAATGCTGACGATACCACCACAACGGAGGGGATGTGTAGAAATTCATAACCAACTGCAGAGTTAACAAATCACTGAATATCCCCTCTTGACTAGAATCATCACCTCATTACGAACCAAATAATGGTAATTGTCCTTTAATGTATTTCACATAATCTTATCGCATTGATCCCTGATCCAATAATTTCATCTCACCTAGTATGAACCGCTCAAAAACAAATCACCCCAAACATGATCAACAGTCTCACAGGATACCGCAACGTGCAAATAGGCCATAACTCGAACATGATACATAGAGGAATGACTCAGGAAGGGACTACTCTACTCACGCAACTAATATTAACTTTATCAGAAAATAGGAAGTAAGACACAAGAAAATAAATATAGGAACCTTACTCAACATCACACTGTTACGGCGTGCAACCCGATCCAAATAACATACCCGTGGCGACGTGCCACCCAATCCACACATAAAATTCACATAAGGAAATATATACGGAGCTGAATTGCTCACTATCACAAAATACTGAATATCGATCATAAGCACGCTAAGTGCATAATACCATCCTGGGGAGACTGATAAAG
>ML389810.1:9946-22831 GCA_005239525.1 Nicotiana knightiana | reverse complement strand
TGTATTTGACTAACATAGTCAAATATAGAATAAAGTTACCATATACTATTGACATTTATTAGTTTGTCACTTGACTTAACCACAATGTCAATTATATATGGTAATTTTATAGCTTTAATATATATATTTAAAAATTTTATCTATAAATTCAAAATTATCCTTTAATATATATATTTGTCTTTGACTAACATAGTCAAATATAGAATAAAGTTACCATATACTATTGACATTTATTAGTTTGTCACTTGGCTTAACCACAATGTCAATTATATATGATAACTTTATAAATTTAATATATATATATATGTTCGAAATAAATAAAATTATTATAGAGAGATTTGACTGTAATAAATATGTACCCAATTTTGATAGTTGACCGGTGAATTCCCAGCTAGCGTTTCTGTGGTGTGTCCTCCACCAATAATAGGACAATTGGTCCCATAATTTTGAATTGGAAGGCACGCAACAAATTAAATCCAGCTCTTTTACTAACGACAAAAATAACGCTCTTCTAATTTTGCCATTCTTTAAACAGTCTTTTTCGTTGATAATTCAAAATTGTTCAATCATTGAAGCAATTAACTTAATTAAAAATACTGGAATTGCTATTAAATTGTATTTTATTTCATTTCAGACACCCCATCACAAGTTTGCTTCGTTAGAAGAAGACAAGAAGCTAACCACACGGATTCTTTGCATGTGAAACCTAAAATTATTTTTGTCTCGGTATTGCATTTTTATTAGTTAAAGGCTTATGTTTTACCAAAAATACGATAATATACTTATGTGAGATCTGTTAAGTTAAGATGACAGGTTAATCTTAGTTAAGGTTAATAACCGTTAGATCTACGAAAGCAATGATTAATGAGAGGAATAGAGACGTCGTGATATTGAATACTAAACCAGGATGCTTATAATGATTGACAATGAATATACAATGGAATATATGAAATGAATGCATGCAATGGCAATAAATGTAATAACGAATGATTACACGTCTGAATACCGAGTGGCGAATATCAACTGTCTTGTTGTCAGCTAAGTAAATGATGGAGAGCGTGAATGTGATACTGAGTTCTTGGATCTTGTATATAGAAAGGTGTTTCTTAACTTGGGAATCAATAGATGAGACAAGAAGTGTATATTCTTTCGATAGTCAACAATATATAATGTTCTTTTTTCTCTCCCCCTAGTGTTCTATATATAGGAGACATCATTTAAGGAACCCTAAAAAGTACAAGGGAGGAAATATTCTATTGGAATATTCTCCGTCTCTAGTTAAAAACTGCGGTGTCGTCACTAAAGACTCCTACTCGACTTCGTCTGAGTTAGGACCTCTGCCCCTAATTGTTGGTCGAGCTACGCTTCGACCTCGGTCGCTGGCCTTATGAAATCTGATCCAAATTTCGACCAATACAGTTAGTCCCTCCGCTTATCAAGGTCGTGGGCACCTCGTCCTTAGTGAGCAGATTATTCTGCGTCCGTTATAAAGGAAATTTGGTCGTAACCAGGTAATCGACGTTTGTTAAGGCCGTAACCAGCGCAAGTGACGTCAGGTGATTGTCATTATCACGCGCGTCATCACTATGCATCTTCTCCATGCAATGCCTGCAATGTTGATGTTTCGATTCTTGTGCTTGCAGGTAGCTTTTGGCCTCGATTTTGAGGCCCACCAACCCTATAAATAGGTGAGGGTTCCTTCATTTGAAACTTTCACCATCTCCCTTCCTAACAATACCTTTCGTGCTTCCCCTTCTTTTCTTCTGTGAAGTCTTTCTCCTGACTTCTTCAGCCCCTTTCTTGACCCTTATTTTGTTTTCCTTCCATTGTTCGATCTACTATAATCATAATGTCGGCTTCTTCCTATAGTCATGAAGATATTTCCGACGCTGCTCCCTTGTCAGTGGCTATTCTTCCTACCGATGAATAAGTTCCGATTGAGGGAGACGATAACTTCCCTTCCGTTGATGAGGTGATACCAAAGAACCCCGCAATTAGAAATGACTTCCCCAGAGGGCCTGGGCCTACCCCTGAACCCGAACTTTCCGAAACGGGGGAGGCTGGACTAGCTGAGATGCGAACCAAATATCGCATCCCTTCTCACATAGAGATCGTCACCGCGAGAGGTGACACGGTCCAGGTTCACCATCCTGGGCTCTGTTTCTTCTATGTCTATCCACTTACCATCGGTTATACCTTTCCACTTCCCAAGCTGTCTGAGGAATTTTGCCGTTTCTACAGCCAAATATTATACAAATTCATTAATTTATGCTCAAAACATGGAAATTCTCCTACTCACTTAGTAAATTTCCCATTCTTGAAGAAATTCTACAATCCGACCCCGGTCCCACATGCTCGGATTCCGCAAATTCACGAAGGAAACACTCACCCATAGCCTAAGGATCATTAATATACGATTTCTACTTGATTTCATAGCAAATTCACGGGTAAATTCTCACATTAACGGAAACCCTAGATTACTACCCCATTCTTGAATTTCCACTAATTTAGGTAGTTAATTAAGCTAGTATTTCATGTATGAAGCTAATATTAGAGTGGAAGTTACTTACCTTCAATGACCAGGTCGTTTGCCCCTCTAAAATGGTGGAAATCGCCCCAAGGAAGAAGATGAAGATAAGGGAAATGAGTTAATTCCCGTGTATAAAAACACACTGTCTGGACAGCGTTTCCGCAGCTGCGACTCGAGGACCGCACCTGCGGTCTCGCACTTGCGAGCAAAAGCTCGCACCTGCGAAAATGGACTAGGATGCCTGGGCCCGCACCTGCAGAGTGGAGACCGCACATGCGGCTCTGCTCCTGCGGAATTTTGTCCGCACCTGCGATAATTGACCTGACCACTGGGGGTCGACCCTGCGAGGCTGGGACCGCAGGGGCGGTCCCGCACCTGCGACTGGGCAACCGCACCTGCGGTCACACCAGAACAAGTGCACCAGCAAGTAAATCAGCTGGTTTTTTGCCTCATGTGGTGTCCGAGAGGCACGTGGGCCCACCTGAGCCCCTGTCCAAATATACCAACGAGTCCCAAATCATAATACGAACTTTCTCGAGCCTTCAGAACACCCAAAACAACGCTAAAACTCAAAATCATACCTCAAAACCCCTAGAACCAAACTTAGGAACTTTAGTTTTCTAGACTTCGCTAACAACGCGCCGAAACGACCTATACTACTCAGAATGAAACCAAATTTTGCAGGCAAGTCATAAATGACATAATGGAACATTCCCGGTCTCGGAATTCCGTTCGGACCTTGATATCGCAAAAATATGTCCCAAACCATAATAGGAACTTAAGGAACTCCTAATTCAATATTGGGCGCCAAAACGCTCCCGGGTCATCAGAAACCCATTCCGAACATACGCCCAGGTCCGGAATCATCATACGAAGCTACCGCAATCGTCGAAACTTGATTCCAAGGTCGTTTACTAAAAATGTTGACCGAAGTCAAACTTAGCCTTAAAAGCCAACTTAAGGAACTGAATGCTCCTATAGCACTCTAAACACTTCTGAATCCCAGACCACCACTCCCCGCAAGTAATAAATCATAATAAGTCGCCATGGGAGGTTTCATTTAGGGGAACGGGGTCCGATAAGGCAAAACGACTGGTCGGGTCGTTACATTCTCCACCTCTTAAACAAACGTTCATCCTCGAACGGGTCTAGAATCATACTTGGAGTGCTGAATAAGTGTGGATATCTGCTCCGCATGTCCTCCTCGGACTCCCAGGGTGCCTCCTCGACTGGTTGGCCCCTCCACTGGACCTTTACGGCAGAAACTCTCTTGGACCTCAACTGGCGGTCCTGTCTATCAATAATGGCGATTGGCTCCTCCTCGTAGCCCAAGCTCTCATCCAACTGAATAGTGCTGAAATCAACCACGTGAGAGAAATTAGCGTGGTACTTTCGGAGCATGGATACATGAAAAACTGGATGAACTCCTGATAAACTGGGAGGTAAGGCTAGCTCATAAGCAACCTCCCCAACTCGCCTCAACACCTCGAAGGGACCTATAAACCTTGGGCTCATCTTGCCCTTCTTCCCAAACCTCATAATACCCTTCATAGGCGAGACTTTCAACAGGACCCTATCTCCCTCCATAAATAATACATCACGTGCCCTCTGATCCGCGTAACTCTTCTGTCTGGATTGTGCAGTGTGGAGCCTCTCCTGAATCAAGTTCACTTTATCCAAAGCATCCCTCACCAGGTCGGTGCCGTATAACTTAGCCTCGCTAGGCTCAAACCACCCGATAGGAGAACGACATCACCGACCATACAAAGCCTCAAATGGTGCCATCTCAATGCTAGACTGGTAACTATTATTGTAAGAAAACTCGGCCAAAGGCAAGAACTGGTCCCACTGACCTCCGAAATCAATCACACATGCCCTGAGCATGTCCTCCAATATCTGAATTGTACGCTCCGACTGACCATCAGTTTGAGGATGAAATGTTGTGCTGAGATCTATCTGGGTACCCATCTCTCTATGTAATTCTCTCCAGAAGTGCGAGGTGAACTAAGGACCTCGATCTGATATAGTGGACACCGGCACACCGTTCAACCGGACTATCTCCCGGATGTAGATCTCGGTCAACCTCCCAGAAGTATAAGTAGTAGCTACTGGAATGAAATGCGCCGATTTGGTCAATCTATCCACAATGACCCAAATCGTGTCAACCTTCCGCAAAAACCGAGGCAACCCAACCACGAAGTCCATAATGATGCGCTCCCATTTCCACTCCGGAATGGGCATCTGCTGAAGTAGGCCTCCTGGCCTCTGGTGCTCATACTTCACCTATTGACAATTAAGACACCTAGCCACATACTCCACAATATCCTTCTTCATTCGCCTCCACCAGTAATGTTGCTTCAAATCACAATACATCTTCGTAGCACCAGGATGAATAGAGTACCGAGAACTGTGTTCCTCCTCTAGAATCCTCTCTCTCAGGCCATCAACCTTAGGAGCACATAAGCGGACATGAAGTCTCAGAACACCATCCTCGCCAATAATAATCTCCTTGGCCCTGCCCTGAACCACTGTCTCTCGTAGCTCAGCCAAACACGAATCATCATACTGCCGAGCCTTAATCTCCCCCAATAACGAAGACTGAGCGATCACATGTGCAAGAACTCGATGAGGCTCTGAAAGGTCTAATCTCACCAGGCGATTAGCCAAGGACTGAATGTCGAAGGCTAGAGGTATCTCCTCCGCTGCAATATAAGCCAAGCTACCCATACTCTCCGTCTTCCTGCTCAAAGCATCTGCTACTACGTTTGCCTTGCCCGGGTGATAAAGAATGGTGATATCATAATCCTTCAAAACCTCAAGCCACCTGTGTTGCCTCAAATTAAGATCCTTCTGCTTGAACAAATGCTGCAAGCTACGGTGGTCTGTATAAACCTCACAAGACACTCCATACAAGTAGTGCCTCCAAATCTTAAGAGCATGAACAATCGCCGCTAACTCCAAATCGTGCACAGGGTAATTCTTCTCATGAACCTTCAGTTGGCGCAAAGCATAAGCAATAACTCTCCCTTCTTTCATCAATACACACCCCAAGCCAACGCTTGAAGCGTCACAATATACTGTATACATCCCAGAACTAGAAGGCAATACTAGGACTGGTGCCGAGGTCAATGTTGTCTTANAGAAGAGAACCCCTCCACAAATCGGCGATAATAGCCTGCTAGGCCCAAGAAGCTCCTGATCTCTGTAGCTGAAGTAGGACGCGACCAACTCTGAACCGCCTCAACCTTCTGAGGATCTACCTTGATACCCTCTCTAGATACCACATGCCCCAAGAATGCCACGGAACCCAACCAAAACTCACACTTGGAGAACTTAGCATATAGCTTTTGTTCTTGCAAAGTCTGGAGCACAACTCTCAAATGCTGCTCGTGCTCCCCCAGACTACGTGAGTAAATCAAAATGTCATCAATAAAGACAATGACAAAGGAATCAACATATGGCTTGAACACCATATTCATCAAGTCCATGAATGCCGCTGGAGCATTAGTCAAACCAAAGGACATCACCAGGAACTTATAATGGCCATATCTTGTACGAAAAGCAGTCTTCAGAACATCTGAAACCCAAATCCTCAACTGATGATACCCCGATCTCAAATCAATCTTCGAAAACACACGAGCACCCTGCAACTGGTCAAACAAATCATCGATGCGCGGCAAATGATACTTGTTCTTAATGGTAACTTTGTTCAGCTAGCGGTAATCAATACACATCCACAGAGACCAATCCTTCTTCTTTACAAATAAAACTGGAGCACCCCACGGCGATACACTCGGCCTGATAAACCCCTTAGCTAACAACTCCTCAAGCTGCTCCTTCAACTCCTTCAACTCTTTCGGAGCCATACGGTACGAAGGAATAGATATAGGTTGGGTGCCTGAAGCTAAGTCAATGCAAGAATCAATATCATGATCCAGAGGCAGGTCCGAAAGATCCGAAGGAAATACATCGGCAAACTCTCGAACCACTAGTACTGAATCAATCGTTGGAGACTCGGCGGTGGTGTCCCGCACATAAGCAAGATAGGCCAGACATCCATTCTCGACCATATTTCGAGCCTTCAAGAATGAAATAACCCGGCTGGTTGTACTAACTGAGGAACCTCTCCACTCCAGCTTAGGTGACTCGGGCATGGCTAGAGTAACTGTCTTGGCATAGCAATCTAGCACGACATGATAAGGAGACAACCAATCCATGCCCAAAATAATCTCGAAATCAACCATGTCGAGCAATAAGAGATCCGCTCGGGTCTCGAATCCACAAAACGAAATCACACAGGACCGACAAATCCGGTCTACAACCACAGAATCACCCATGGGAGTTGACATAAATAGGAGAACCCAAGGACTCACGAGGGACATCCAGAAGCTAAGCAAATAAGACTGAAACATAGGAATAAGTGGATCCTGGATCAAACAACATCGATGCCTCTCTACCACATACTGTAATAATACATGTGATCACGACGTCTGAGGCCACTACATCTGATCTGGTCGGGATAGCATAGAATCTAGTTGGAGCACCGGAAGACTGAGCCCCGCCAGGATAAACAGGAGCTGGCTGACCTCAGCTGGCATGAATAGGGGCTGGCAGAGCTCCCCCTGCCTGGCCTCCACCTCTGGGATGACCCATACCAGTCTGCCCTCCACCCCTGGGTGGACGAATCGCGGGTGCTGGAAATGTAGGCTGATAGCTCTGCTGAACGGCCTTGCCCCGAAACTTGGGGCAAGTCCTCCTCTTATGGCCCGGGTCCCCACACTCGTAACATCTGGCTGGTGGCATGGCCTGCTGCCCTGAAGAAGGACCCTGGATAGCTAGGGGACGGTGAGGACTCTCCGGCATGGCACTGAAGTAAGGAATAGAAGACCCCTGATGACCGGAATACCCGCCTGAGGAACCTTGAATGGCTGGTGGGCGGTAGGAACTCTCTTGCATGGCGCTGAAATAGGGCCTCACTGGAGCACCAAGTGAACTGCTCCCAAGTGATGGTAGGGGAACCTGCTGGCCTACCTAGGATGTAGGACGATAATATTATGTGAGGTCTGTTAAGCTAAGATGACAGGTTAATCCTAGTTAAACTTAATAACCGTTAGATCTACGAAAGCAATGATTAATGAGCGGAGTAGAGATGTCGTGATATTGAATGTTAAACCAGGATGCTTATAATGATTAACAATGAATATATAGTGGAATATATGAAATGAATGCATGCAATAGCAATAAATGTAATAATAAATGATTACACGTCCGAATACCGAATGGTGAATATCAACTGTCTTGTTATCAGCAAAGTAAATGATGGACAACGTGAATGTGATACTGAGTTCTTGGATCTTGTATATAGAAATGTGTTTCTTAACTTGGGAATCAATAGATGAGACAAGAAGTGTATATTCTTTCGATAGTCAACAATACAAAATGTTCTTTTTTCTCTTCCCCTAGTATTCTATATATTGGAGACATCCTTTAAGGAACCCTGAAAAGTACAAGGAAGGGAATATTCTGTTGGAATATTCACCGTCTCTAGTTAAAAACTGGGATGTCGTCACTAAAGACTCCTACTCGACTTCGTCTGAGTTAGGACCTCTGCCTCTAATTGTTGATCGAGCTATGTTTCGACCTCGGCCGGTGGCCTTATGAAATCTGATCCAAATTTCGACCAATACAGCTTACTTAAAGGTTAAGTGTTGAAAATGGTTTGGGCGGAGAAAATGTAAAGATTTCGTTATTTCAAAAAAAAAAAAAGAATTTACTTGAATTTGGTTTCACCATTATTACCACCCTAATTAAAAACACATTTGAATTTATCACATATATTAAAATGGGTTTGTTGATATGTTAGAATTTCTTTTGGGATTATGACTTTTTCCAATAACATGCTTCCCCGATGGAGAATTTCACTTGAAACACACATATGTTGTTTTATCGAAATGAAGATAAAATGCATATATATGAGGCGAAGCCGTTTTATCCCTTCACTTGAGCATCGAAACGTTTAGCCACATAACAAAGTGAACCCAATTGTGAATTAAATACTTATAGAAATTTTGTCATGTCACCATTTCAAAATTTTATGCACGAGGTCCTCCTTTAGGACATGAGTTCGTTTGGGTTTAAACTTAAGATTTACCACAAAATAACATATCTCAAAACAAAGGAAATTTAGAATTTTAATATAGTGGATGTGAGGTAGTAAACTACTAGTTTGTAAATATATATGTCATATATTTATTTGGTTGGTATAAATATACGATTCGAATAAGTAAACTGGAAAGCCACTCTAAAATCTCTCTTTCTTTAACAATTAAGAAAGAAATTATTTGCTTTAGAGTGTTTCTTTGTGAAAACAACAATAACGATGCATTAAAATTTCACAAATGGGGTATGTGAAGGGAAATGTGTACACAGACTTTATCCCTACCCCATAGAATAGAGATATTGTTTTTCTTTGAGAAACTATTTGTAAATAATTATTATTGAAGAAGTATTTTGAAAAACTAAACTGTACGAATGATTTTCTCCATTTTATGTTTTTTTTTGTTGTTGAATATGTCATCTTAGTAGGTGTTTGGACATAAAAATTATAATTTTTGAAAAAAATAGTATTTGGAGTTAAGTTGAAAAATGAAATTTGGAATACAAATTATGTTTGGACATATATTTTATTTGAAAAATATTACAGTTTTGTGAGTCGGGAGAAAAAGTTTTCTGAAAATTTTGAAAATGTGGCCAAAATCACTTTTTTGATTTCCAAAAACTTGTAAAATTTGATGGACAAACACTTTTTTGAATTTTATTTTTGAAAAAAAGAAAAATTTTATACAGACAAAAGGAGTATTATACCATCCTTGAGACAGAACTAAATAAAGAATATACTTTTGCGAGTATTTTTTTCCCCCATAAAATTTACAGCGCAGTATTCTACATCTGAAAATTTATACTACCTACTCAAGAGTTCACTACTAGAGACAAAATCACAAAATCCCCCAAACGCAATTGCGAAGCAGACAAGACTAGCAGCTCAGGGTTTGCGTTTCACGTCTTGAATCGCCATTGAGGTAACACTATTTTCCAGCTCTATCATTTTTATCCTCAAATCCATACTCTCCCAGCAAGAGTCGATCTTTTGTTTTGTTTTCTGCATCCTGGATTGTCCGAATCGGATCTGGTGAAACCCAATTGAAAAAAAAGATTCGATCCGTAGCTCGATGTACCCTTTTGGAAGTGTATCCATCAACCAGAATTGCGCATTTCTAACTTCTATGGGGAATCTTACAATATAAACTGGACAAGAATTTAAGTTTAGGGTTGAGAATTTTCGAATTTTGCCTTGATTGAAGTCAATTTGGGTTTGGAAAGTGGGAACATCCAGTGTGGTCAGGTGAATGCAACTCAATTAAAATTGGGTCATCTGGGGTTTAATTGGACTACATTCATAGGCTTCAGCTAGGTGGAATATCTCGGATTTGATGCAATGGTTGAAATAGCGGAATCTTCGGAATCTGGGTCTGGGTTATTGAATTCAACAGTGGTAATAATTGGATCTTTGCCTGAAGAGGACAGTTTTCACAGGCAAGTTAGCAGCTTTGGAAGTAGTGGTTCCAGGAATACAAGCCCAATAGGGCGTATAGGTTCAAGAAACACGAGTCCTTCAAGGCAGAAAGTAGTTAAGACGAAACCAAGGGGATTGGATGAAGAGACTGTTACCACATTTGCTAAAGCTGTTCAACCGGATGTTCAGATGGAAGATAGTATCTGGGCGATGCTTCCGGAGGATTTGCTGAATGAAATCTTAGCTAGAGTTCCACCATTCATGATATTTCGACTCCGATCTGTTTGTAAAAGGTGGAATTCGATTTTGCAAGATCATAGCTTTTTGAAGTTTCACTCGCAAGTGCCCTCCCATGGACCTTGCCTTCTCACATTTTGGAAGAACTCACAGACCCCTCAGTGTTCAGTATTCAGCTTGCCACTGAAACAGTGGTTTAGAATACCGTTCACCTTCTTACCACAGTGGGCATTTTGGCTAGTTGGTTCTTCGGGCGGTCTCGTTTGTTTCTCAGGATTAGATGGGTTGACGTTCAAAACTTTAGTTTGTAATCCCCTTACACAGACTTGGAGGACATTGCCTAGCATGCATTATAATCAACAGAGGCAGTTGATTATGGTTGTTGATAGAAAGGATAGGTCATTTAAAGTTATTGCCACTAGTGATATTTATGGCGACAAGTCTTTGCCAACGGAGGTATATAATTCAAAGATCGACAAATGGTCGCTTCACCAGACAATGCCTGCTGTAAATCTTTGCTCCTCCAAGATGGCATTTTGTGATTCAAGGCTCTATTTGGAAACTCTCTCCCCACTTGGTTTGATGATGTATCGGCTGGATACAGGACAGTGGGAACACATCCCTGCTAAGTTTCCACGCTCATTGTTGGATGGGTACCTAGTTGCTGGCACTCACAAACGTCTATTTCTGGTTGGAAGGATAGGCCTTTATAGTACTCTTCAAAGTATGAGGATATGGGAACTAGATCACTCAAAAGTCGTCTGGGTTGAGATAAGCAGGATGCCCCCCAGGTACTTTCGTGCACTTTTAAGACTATCTGCAGAAAGGTTTGAATGCTTTGGACAGGATAACCTAATATGCTTCACATCCTGGAACCAAGGCAAAGGCCTCCTTTATGATGTCGATAAGAAGGTGTGGTCTTGGATTACTGGGTGTGCTCTTCAATCATATAACAGCCAAGTCTGCTTCTATGAGCCAAGGTTTGATGCTTCAATATACTAAAGTAGTGCTTAACTTAAATATCCAACTTTCTTCTTAGGTAGGGGGACATGAGCTATCTGGATGATTTAGCAATCTTGTTTCCTTCAATTCCCTTCTGCCTGCTGTTCACCATTGAAATTTCCTTAAGCTAGATTCTCGAGCTTAGATTTACCCACCTTAATCTCTGGCTAAAAGTTCCGAACTCGTACGCAAATTCCGCTAGTTAACTGAAGTGAGTAATTGGATGAGGTTTCCGCATGAACATTAATGGCCACAGTGGTATTCAAGGAGGAGGAAGAGGTTAAAATGTTTCCTTGCTTGGACGAGGGATCATCATAGCATTGGGCATCTTCTTGAGATGACCATGCAGATGCACAATTCGGAAGTACATATGTAAGATAAAGTTTTGTTCCAGCTTATGTACATTGTTTTTCTCTTTGTAATTAATTAGCACATACATGTTGCTTTTCTTAACTGAAGTAACAAAAAAGTGTCTCTTCATCTTACATCTGTGCTCTTTATTATCTCACACTATCAATAGTAAGTCCGTTTGTTACACATTTATGGTGATCAAGCTGTACGGTAATTAAGGGAAAAGGGGCACTTTCTTAAAGGACTAACTATTGCAGAGAAGGTAGACATTACGTGGTTAATAATTGTTCAAGCACTTTCTTTTGTTTAGAATGGTGTTTATAACGGTTGCTGCTGTTTTAATTATGTTACGTTTTTTATAGTATTTTGAAGCTGTGACCTTTTTGTGTTGTTATCTGCATCAGACTACTCAGTATGGTTAACTCTCTTATGGTTGTCTTTCTTGCTCTGTTCTCTCCGTGGTTGATGCTTTGTGTTTCCTCATATCCATCCTTAGCTTCAACTTGCATTGCTCAGATGCTTACTGTTAGATATATATGAAATATTTTTGGACCCTCTCAGACATCGGTTTGTGCGTATATTATCCTTATCAATCCCAATTAAGCTGTTACGTTTCACTTTTTCATGGGTCAATACTTATTGAGATTGGACGATGGATAAACTTTGCCCTTTTAAAATTGAATTTGGAGATTCAGAAACTATCTGAAACGACTTTAAGTGATAAAATCTATTATAAAAAAAGGTAAAAAGTAAAAGAACTTATTCAAATTAGCATGGTTGAATATTAGGTTGCAAAATTTTACAT
Organism: Nicotiana knightiana; assembly: GCA_005239525.1. Lineage (NCBI taxonomy): Eukaryota > Viridiplantae > Streptophyta > Magnoliopsida > Solanales > Solanaceae > Nicotiana > Nicotiana knightiana. Next base: position 10,333 of record ML389810.1, on the reverse strand, counting down.
TCTTTGGGGACTCAGGAAGGACTCATTTAATTACATAATCTACTATAAATATCAGAAATAATGTTTTCTGTCCTCATCTGTCGAATTAGATGGTTAATTTCACCCCACATTGATGAATTTGCTTCACTTCTTTTGTACATATGTTATATGCTTCCTATTTCCTGCTCAATTGAACATTCTTGCACAAGCGATGTTGTTGATCACTTGATATACTGGCTTGGAGTAGCAACTAGCTTCTTGTCTGTACAACCCGCTTCCTCTCCTTCGTTTTTCCTTCAAGGTTGCATTTGTTAGTACTTGGGTAATTAGGACAAGTATGAACTAAGAGTGACAAATGATACTAACTCTAAGAAATGCGTAATTTAGTCTTCTTTTTTTTTTTTTTTG
>ML389808.1:26669-36711 GCA_005239525.1 Nicotiana knightiana | reverse complement strand
GCCATAATTTACAAGAACATTCTGTAGTCTTAGTAAGAGGGGGAAGGGTTAAGGATCAACTCTGCAATCAGTTGATTATTCCAATCAAAGGAATAATTGGAACAAGGGTATCGAACTTCTTAATTGCATTATTGATTAGAAATGAATTTTCTAACATTTGACTACGTAACATTGAAGGATTTAGTCGCACACTTGAAAGATAGCCCATAAAGTCACGGGAATGATTGGATAATTGGTTTATATGGATCCTTCCTGTGTGAAAGCACAGAGAAAAATGACATTGCCAAAAATTGACAAGGTAAAATTTCCATTTATTCATCAAAAGAAACGTCCCTTTTGAAGCCAGAATTGATTTTTCTTGATACCTAACATAATGCATGAAAGGATCCTTGAATAACCATAGGGTAACCTGAAAATCCTTAGTAAAGACTTCTACAAGACGTTCCATTTTTCCATAGAAATTTATTCGTTCAAGAAGGGCTCCAAAAGATGTTGATCCAATTAGAGAAGATTGGTTCCGTAGAAAGACGAAAGTGGATTCGCATTCATATACATAAGAATTATATAAGAAGAAGAAAAATCTTTGGTTTTTTTTTGAAAAGGAGTAACCGGGCTTCTTTGAAGTAATAAGACTATTCAAATTCCAATATTCATGGAGAAAGAATCGTAATAAATGTAAAGAAGAGGCATCTTTTACCCAATAGCGAAGAGTTTGAACCAAGATTTCCAGATGAACGGGGTAGGGTATTAGTATATCTAATACATAATTTAGATGTGAAAAATTGTCCTCTAAAAAAGGAAATGTTGAATGAATTGATCGTAAATTATGAGATTTAAAAATCTTTTTGCCTTCGAAAGAAGATAAGGAAGATATTAATCGTAGAGAAAACGGAATTTCCACAATAAACGCAAATCCCTCTGATATCATTTGAGAATACAAACTCTTGTTGCACCCCAAAAATTCATTTTTGTTAGAATCATTAGTAGAAATANATATATATATATATATATATATATATATATATATATATATATATATATATACTCTGTACAATTAAGTTATTAAAAATGATGAATATTATAAAACAAACACACAAAATTATAAAAATATTGAATGTGACACACATAATTATTAATGATAGTTTGGTGCTGCTGGGCCTCAAATATCGAGCCTGGAACCTATAGGTATAAATATTGTATAACTCTAAAAATTATGTAACTCAAAAAATTATTATTTAATTTACAGATTAAACATACAATTAATGTTGTATTGATTTACAGTTGACGACATGGACGTGCTGCCTATACATCCCGGCCCTCTTCAGGGCTATTATTCCTACAGGGGGATCATAGATCCGCCCATATATAGGACGGACAAGTACTGACGCAGACTCTCCGCGCTATGAGAGTGGACGATATGTGGGATTTTTTAAGGGATAGCGATCTCCATCCCCGTGTAGTCCAATGCTTGGAGGACATGAGATTTTATAGGATTATTCAGATCGGCGGATGCAGCTCGACTGGGCTTTGATCACGGTATTGATTGAGCGGTGGCGGCCGGAGATGCACACTTTCCACCTGCCCATTGGCTAGACCACCATCACACTGCAGGACGTGGAAGTTTTATATGCTTGCCTGCTGATGGCTTGCCCGTTTCACTGCCTATTCTTATGAGATCTATGTCGCGGGCGAATTATTTGGATATGCTGCAGGGGCTCACGGGTTTCAGGCCACAGGACAATACTGCATCGTCAGGGGCGAGTCGGATGAGTTTGAATCCTATTAGACAGTATCTCGAGGTGATCCACCCCACTATCACCGATAAGACAAAGGAGGTAGATATTACCCAATATACGAGGTTGTTGTTGCTTCTTCTATTTGGGGGGGGGGGGGTCTTGTTCCTAAACACTTCGGGGAACCTAGTCAGCCTGCGGTTTCTTTATCATATTGACGCGCTAGATGACTTACCCTTATACAGCTGGGGTGTTGTTGTTCTCGCCTACTTGTACAGGCAGATGTGCCGGGCTTGCATGGGCACACAGAGAGACGTTTGTGGCTTTCTTCCGCTTCTACAGGCGACAACATATTAGAATAATATGTTCATTAGTTCCAATTCTACCTAGTTAGAATTAATCTCATACCTTACGCCAAATTTGTATGTTAGGTTTGGGCCTGGGAGCAGTTTCTACAGTTTCAGCCACCTCTATCACAGTTTCCTCCTAATGTACCACCTTTGTTTCTCCATCTAGACAGGAGGTGGGTTCTGCGCCGTAGACTTGTACGAGAGTATGATGCTCATCATAATCTCCCCCTCTGCATGGATGTGTTGGATCAGCTGGAGGGCGCACAGGTAAATATGTACCTAAACTTACCTGGTATAGATTAACTTAGCGTTGTGCATACTCACATTTTGTGTTCTTATTTGATAGTTCATCTGGACACCATACAACGACGATTTGATCGGTACCCTGCCAGATTATTGCTCATTCGGCCGACCGATTTGGAGCACTTCTGCCCCGCTCATATGCCTCGATATTGTGGAGCATCATGCCTCCGAGCTGATACTTCGTCAGTTTGGTCGTCCGCAGTATATACCGAGGCCGCCTATATGGGAGGCTATACATTATCAGAGGGATGATCGTTCCAGGGCGGAGGACGCATTTATGACCTGGCTTGCGGCGCAGATGCATATTTGGGACCTGCGAGATCAGTTGATTCCGCCCCTATCTACGGGGATTCAGGCGGTGACTATTCAAGGATATATGTCATGGTACCGCCACGTTACCCGAATTTTTATCGGGAACCCCATTCATCCGGCGGACGGTCGGTACGTTCCATACGCCGAGCGACACAAGGCACTGGTATGTTTTCTGTTATTATTAATTATATAACTGTAATTTAGTGTCATATATGTAGTTTATATTTGTTACGTTGTGGAGGCTATTGTACTATATACCGTCTATCAGATGGGACTGCAGATACAGTATTATGTCGGCGATCCTGCGGCCATGCAGGATTATAGTCGTCGATTTGTAGAGGTGGCTTCCCAGACATTGCAGCGAGCCCGAGAGGATCAGCGTTTGGCACACGAGCTTGATTATATGGACCCAGGGCAGTACAAGCGAGGTTGTGGTGTCGTACGAGGTGGTCGTGGCCGACGAGGTGGTGGTGCCCGACGAGGCGAGGGTGCCAGACGACGTGGTGGTGTCCGGAGAGGAGGTGGTCCCCAGCAAGGGGGCGTTGAGGCTCCTGCTGATGATGTTGTTGCTGATATGGCAGGTGGCCTACATGAGACGGACGTCTTACAGCCTTGGGATGCATCTCACTCCAGTGACTTCGCAGGTAACCCTGTCAGGTCAATTATTGATCACGGGCACGAATATTCCTGGAGTGGAATGGACTAGATACTTCCCATGCCCGTCTACCGCTGATGAGGATTGGCCGACCCGAGATTTGCATAGTGGGCGCCGACTGAGTTATGGCTCATCATCACATTCGGAGGTATGATTTTATTAGTATTGAATTTGAATTTGTTTTAATTGTAACTTATTTATTTTCTATAACTTTATTAATTTACTTTTTAAGGCTTCACGCTATGCTGACGTGGCTGCAACATATGATTACATTCGGGAGCCCGAAGAGATCATGGTAAGACAATTTAAATTGTTTTGAATTATTATATACTTTTCTATACTGAGCTTTCTATTCTTATTTAGGCTTCTACTGGACCGACGACCCCTTATATCGATCCTGACAGCACCACTGATACCTGTCATCCTGTGCCGCATCCGGCTATAAGGAGGCGATTTGATGATGATGATCCCGACAGCGTACCCGGGCGGGATGGGATGCGCCTCAGGCCAGCAGCAGCGTTGAGGCACACTGGATGCGGGACACATTGATTTGTCCTTCCTTTTTTTTGTATTTGATGTCAATAATATTTTTGTATAGATTAACAACAATTTTTTAATTTCCCCTTTTATTAGATAGTTTCATACTACAAACACAAACATTAAAACTTAACTTTCAGTACAATTAAAATAAAGTTTAGTACAACAAACAAGGAAAACATTAATTAAAATTCATTACTACAACACAAACACAAACACAAACATAGCAGGCCAACATAATAAAAATACATGAGCAAGGCATAAATAAAGATAAGGTAATACATTAAACACATACAATGCAAGTTTAGTCCCTGCCGCCTAATATTCTCTGATCCAACCACTTAAATTGTTCTTCTAATTTTTTTTTTCTTCTTCTACCTCTTTCAGTTTCACCTTCAACTCCGTAACCTCTCTTTTATTTTCTCTTTCACGTTCCCATTGTTTTAAACACAAATTATGAAGATGCTGCAAAGATTCTTTGTAGCATTCCTGATAACATGGTTTATCAACCCATACCTCAAAATCGCAAATAGGTTCGTCGGGAACCTTATAAAACTGGTTCACACAGTGCCAGTAGCGACGTCCAACTTCACCATTATCCCAACAATTTTGCATCATGCATCTTTTTTCACACTTGCATATTGGTGTATAAAGAGGTTGAGACATTTATGCGTTAAAAAAATTGCTATTAGTAATTTTTGAGAGCACAAATAACTAGAATGAACCCGTTATTTATAGGCGAGACAACACACATAACGTAGTATTTAACCGCGCTAAATACATAACACATAACGTAGTATTTAATCGCGTTATATTTTGCGTGTTAAATATCATGATGTGTACAAGATAACTTTATGTCAGCTGGTCAACCTTTTCAGTTCGACAAGACAACACACATAACGTAGTATTTAACCGCGCTAAATATACACATAATTTTATTATTTAATTGCGTTATGTTTTGCGTGTTAAATATCATGATGTGTACAAGACAACTTTATGTCAGTTGGTTAGCCTTTTCAGTTCGACAAGATAACACACATAACGTAGTATTTAACCGCGCTAAATATACACATAATTTTATTATTTAATCGAGCTATGTATTGCGTATTAAATATCATGATGTGTACAAGACAACTTTATGTCAGCTGGTCAGTCTTTTCAGTTTGACAAGACAACACACATAACGTAATATTTAACCGCGCTAAATATACACATAATTTTATTATTTAATCGCGCTATGTTTTGCGTGTTAATATCATGATGTGTACAAGACAACTTTATATCAGCTGGTCAGACTTTTCAGTTCGACAAGACAACACACATAACGTAGTATTAAACCGCGCTAAATATACACATATTTTATTATTTAATCGCGCTATGTTTTGCGTGTTAAATATCATGATGTGTACAAGACAACTTTATGTCAGCTGGTCAGCCTTTTCAGTTCGACAAGACAACACACATAACGTAGTATTTAACCACACTAAATATACACATAATTTTATTAAATTATCATTTAAAAAACTGAAATGGAAAAGTTCAAATCATAATTAACAAACATAAATTTATTTCATAAATCTTGCAACATAAACAAAACAACTAATTATTACAAAATAAACTCATGGATAGTTAGGCACACTAGAAGAACACCCACCACGAGCTTGATTAGTATTGCCACCCAAACCACCTGAAGGACATTTTCGACGGTCGTGCCCTATTTGAGAGCATATACCATATTTGCGCGCATAAACGGTATCACTAACATCCATTTGGTTCCGTTTACGCGTTCTCTTCTGCACCTGTATTCAATGCAAATAGGACTTGTTGCACACTATTTTAAATGGTTCCGGCGGCCAATATTGCTCAACACCCACTGGCTGCAACTGACCACTATATGTGTTTAGATACTTGGCAACACTATATTGTTGATCAACATAGTTGGTCTTCCCAAAACCGATACGTTGAAAACACTTGATGGGATGTGAGCAAGGCATGTGGTAGATGAACCATTTCCCACAAGATCATAACTTTGATGATTCATTTACATTATTCCCTCGATTTTGATGGATAGCGGTGCGAACTTCAAAAACATTTTTTTCGTTATCATACTGCAAAAATGAATGCCAATGTGCTCGCCGTCTGTATTTCTCAAATCTCTTCATCGGCACTGGCATAAATTCAACACTCCTTTCCATCAATGTCGTTGCAGCTGCAGACCGTTCAACAAACCTCTCCGCCATCTGCTTGAATGACATCCGCACCATGGCTGTGACAGGCAATCCTCTTGCCGACTTTAATAACCCGTTGAAAGACTCTGACACGTTTGTAGTCAGAATTCCCCATCGTCTGCCACCATCCGCATGCAAAGGCCATTTTTCAGGGTGATGTCGCATTAACCAACAATAGGCTGCCTTGTCTTCTTGCCTGATAGATTCCACGTGCCTCCAAAATTTATGCTGTTGGTGGTCTGTTGCTTCCATCCACATCAAATCATGTAGATCCTTGTTGGGATATGCCTTCTGGAAATTGGCCTTAAAGTGCCTCATACAGTAACGGTGGTATGCATAAGGTTCTTGCCATGCAGGCAAGTTCTCCACAGAACTTAAGATACCACTGTGCTGATAAGATATTAAACAAATACCGGAACGCTGTTTGATAACGTGCTCTTTCAAGTGGTTCAAAAATAACATCCACGTCTCTGTGCTTTCATTGGCACAAACAGCAAAAGCTATAGGAAATATCTGTCCATTAGCATCTACTGCCACGGCTATCAATAGCTTGATATCGTACTTTCCATAGACATGAGTGTCGTCTATGGATATTACGGACCGACAATGCGAAAATCTATCAATTGCTGGTTTAAACGCCCAAAACACGCAATTGAATATATATTCTGATTTTCCCAGACTCCGCTCAAGCTTCCATTCAAGAGTGGAGAAATTCAAAGGGGGAAATGATCAGCTAGTTGATCAGTGGAGAAGAGGTGTACTGACTTCACGAAGTTTAAGGGGGTTATCTTTTCCTTTTAATTTTTTTAATTGGACAAAAATTAGCTTTGTAAAATGCAATAATTAATTATGGAGGCAAAAAAAAAAGAAGAATTTTTCCATTTTTTTTCTCTAGAATAAGCAGCAAAAATAACATTTCTGTGTGGGAAGTTGAGTCAACTTTAATAAATTCAAAGTTTATGAATATTTATAATTATTATTTTTATGATTAAATATATAAAAAGATAAAATTTCTTGCGACTTAGTTGTAATGTAAACATAATCTAAAAATTAGAGTAAAACTAGTTGCTCAGCAACCAAACACATTGCCTTTATTAATATTCACTTCGGTCCACAATAAGTAATTTTTTGGCTGTTTTAATACATATTAAAAAATTCACCTTTTAACATTAATTAGCAATACAATTGATCATATTAACATTTATTATCTCTTCACATAAACACTCCTAACACATACTTTCCATACCCCACTTGTAGGATTATACTGGGTGATTGTTGTTATTGTATTAAAAAATCACTTATTGAAGTTTTGAAATTTTTTAGATTTGCAAACTCACGTTTTGAGCTTTTGCTGAAGTGTTTAGTTGTGTTAAATCTTGAATAAAGGTAAAATATTTGATTATTTCAAAAAAATTCCACTAACAATTTTGAGGATTTAGCGCAAACGAAGTCTTTTAGCAAAGCTCAAAAACTAATGGTGTGTTTGATATAACGGAAAATGTTTTTTAAGAAGATATCTTTTTTAAAAATAAGTAGTAATCTTACTCATTTTCGGAGTTTGGAACGCAAATGAAGGAAAATAACTTCTCAAGAGTACTCATAAATGATAATTTAGATACAATAAAANAGATCTGAGGGTAAGTAGAGTTTTTGAAAAATATTTTCCTAACTTTTTTTAGGGAAGTCATTTTCCTTCAATTTTAAAAAAATATAATATCTAAAAAAATATTTTTCAAACTATTTTGTACAAACAAACGATGAAAAATGAAAAAACATACAAAACACACCCTAAGTATACAAACTTAAAAAATATCACGTTTTATCATCCCATTTATGTGGGAAATAAAAAAAAGGAAACTTCCTTGTTGACCTTAATATGGAATATTACGTGGATATTAAATTCTTTAACATATATCGTCAACCTCTTTACAACACTTTTCTTATATAATAATATTTTATTATAAAAATTAATTTTTTTAAAATTAATTTTTATATTATATTATAATATATATTTTTTATAATACTAAAAAATATTCGAAACAAACAAAATTATTATAGATAAATTTGACTAATATCACTAATATCACCTGTGTCATTTTCACCTGTCCTATCATTGTGATTTTCACGATCTGCATATGTGGATTTTGATTGGTGATGAGAAACGGCCGTTTTAAAGGGAAAACTGCTCTAGAATTTTGATGTTTGCTGCGGAAAATTATTCGTTCCGTCTCAAATTATTTATCGTATTTTTGTTATATGGCTCTCAAGAAATATTAATTAAGAAGGAATTTTAATTATTTTATTATTATTAATATCTTAAGATATTATTTTTTTATATTAAATATTTATTCTATTTATGTGTCACCTTCATCTTCAAGAACTATTATTATTAAAGGTAAAATGAGAAAAAATAATTAATTTTATCTTAAATTTCCAGGATAACGAATAATTTAAAATAATTATTTTCAAAAACAACGGCAAATAATTTGAGACAGACTGCCGTGTGATTTTTTTTTAATTTGTTATCATTGGTTAATGAAATTCTTGGCCAAAGGGATTGATAGCATGATTACCGACCAATTTCGGCTATTTTTATCACAATAAATTATGACGACGAGAACTTTGCACATGAAATTAGTTTTGGAGTTTTTCACACGTTTTGGATTAATTGTATTTTATTATATGACAAACATTGAACTTCACAGCTCAAGTATTGGTGCACAAGTATATTGATTAACCAGATACTTTATCATATTGTGGTTAGAAATATTATAGCCGAGTAAGTTAAATATGTGAGAAATTAAGGAATTTGTCAACTAGTTAGCATGTCAGTTATTGGATTTAGAATAAGAATTAAGTTTGACCCATTAAGTGACATCGATTATCAATATGTTGTATAGATTGAGGCCATTGAAAGGTCGTTTAATTGGTGCTGTAGACGTTGCAAGGTTAGAAAACATGTGGTTAACGAGGTAAGTGAGACTTTAAACTTTGATACTTGCTTTTTTTAAAACCCGTTTAAAAAATATATTTTCTCTGTCTGATCCATGTGTTGGGACAAGCGTGCGCTTGGCAGAATCAGTGGTCTTAGACCAGCCGCAAATATATTATCTTATGAAAAATATAAAAAAATAAATATTATTTTATAAGTATTTTTTTATATGGTTGTGCGCCATGATGTTGAGTTTGATACGGTTGTGCGCCATGATGTTGAGTTTGATACAGCTGTGAGCCATGATGTTGGGGCATTGTGTCTGCCTTTGTACATCACCCTAGCATTGTGTATGCTTCTTGATATATTTGGGGCATTGTGTATGCTTCAGTGAGCATTGTGTATGCGCTGTTACATATTTGAGGCATTGTGGTGCCGTTGTGGACTCGTAGGTGTTGGTAAATTTCTTTCTCTGCAACTATGATAAATCCTTAGTGGGTATTCTTGTTGGTTAATCCTTAATAACTCTGTTGATACACACACATTGAGTTATTGTATAATTGTCATATTTACTATATCATTCGTATTGTGGTGTGTTTGTATTTTCTANCCGAACCCGTAAACTCTATAATTTCTAAACCTGCAAACTTCCAAACACATAAACCTCTGAACTCACAACTTTGGAACTCGTAAAATTCTGATTCTGTAACCTGAAAAAATAAAAAAACCATAACTGAAAATATATATAAAAAAAAATTGTGCGGGGGTGGAGGGTGGTTGCTACAGAAAAACAGAAAACAAAAAATCAAAAATACAAAAAAGAAGTATAAAAAAAAAATTGCGGGAGGAAGGGGGGGTGGTGTAGAAAAAATAAAAGATTAAAAATACAAAAAAAAAGAATTAAAAAAAATTTGCGGGGTGGGTGGTTCAGAAAAATAAAAAAAACAGAAAATTTAAAATATAAAATATAATTTTTTTTGTGTGCGGGGGGG
>ML389808.1:0-25442 GCA_005239525.1 Nicotiana knightiana | reverse complement strand
CGGGTCGAGGATCTTACTGGGTTATATTTACGTATAACTCACTCCTTACCTGCATCCCTATGCAGATACCGTTGCGGGAGATAGAGCTAGTGGCTGACGAGTTCGCTGAGTGGATCCTATTGCTGAGGTAAGCCGCCGCATTATCCGTGGAGGCCGTTGTTTCAGCTCTACCTATATTATGTCTATTATTTCTCTCGGGTTTGCATGCCCGTCACTTAAACTTCTATTACTCCATTAGATGCTCCACATTCTTAGTATGTAATTTGGGTTAGAGATTTAGTATTTGAGGGCTCTTTAGATTATAAATAAATTATGAGTTTAGTCGAATAATTATTTTGTATTTAATAATATTTAGTGTTTTTTGACTAGTACGTGTTTCTCTCAATACTTGTATAATAGATTAAGAGTACAGGAATTGGTTCGCCTAGCGGGCAGTATAAGCTATGTGTCAGTCACGTCTAGGGGATAGTTTAGGACGTGACATACTTCAACATGTTTCCAATTTGGGCTGAGTTGGGTGGAACATACGGCAATTTTGTTCATACAATGATATCACTAATTTCGTGTAATTTATAAGCAATGAATTCGAACCGTAAAAACAGTTATTAATACTCGCATTAGGATAGATTATCTAAAGAAATATATGTTCATACGTACACATCAGTTTATACCTGCTATTGAATGCATGTATGTTGGTGCAAGAGGCCGCTTTGTATGTAGACTTACGTCTTACCAAGAATTAGAGGCGGACCTATAGCTTAGGTTGAGGGGTTACCGGACCTGTAAATTTCATCAGAAATCTTGTATATGTATATTTGCATACCTTGAAAAAGATTAATTAAAATTATTTGGCACCCTTAACGCTAAAAGCTTTTAGGGGGCACTGATGGAATAGAATATTGTGTCCCCGTTGCATTAAATTTCTGGGTCCGCCTCTGTCGTTAACTAAGGACCCGTTTGGCCTTAGATTTTACCAAAATATATTAGAATTTTTTTTTGGTAAAGAATATTTGTTCATAAATTTTATCCATATTTTGGCAAATTCTCAAAATCCAAAACTAGCTAAGAGCTAGTTTTGGCCCAAAATATTATTATTACATTTATTAAAAATTGGACTAAACTTTTGTATTTTATAAAGAGCCCACCATTTATTATTTTGTAACAATGTTACTTCGTCTTCCCGGACATCTGATAGTGTATCATGTAGTTTATTATAAAAATGATAATTTTATACCAAATTTGTTTATATTCAGGATTATGATTTGCGATAATATAATGAATATTATTGATAAATGTATTGTTGGGTATTTATGATAGTTTTTAGAACTTGTGGGTATAAGATATGTTTCATGTTTTTTTTTTAAAAAAAAAGTGAAATATATTTTAAAGCGGATGTCCAAACACATTTTCATCTTCAAATCAAATTTAAAAATCTATAATCAAACGCTAGCTAAATTTACTTGGAATAAAGATTATACGTTCATGTTGATCGCTCTATGTACTTTTTTTTTTTTTCAAAGATTTTCCGCTTGAGAATTATACAACCACCAAACCTACTTTTATTATAATGTCATATCTCATGAAACTGCATGCGGCTGTCATAAAGTTCCCGAAGTAGTTGGTTCATGTCATCATCTTGATTGTTCACCTACGTTCTTTCCGAATATTTTTAGCTATTATAAGAAAGTGTTGTTATAGAAAATATATATTTTAATATAACATAAAAATTGATTCAAGTGTTGTTATAGAAAATATATATTTTAATATAACATAAAAATTGATTCCAAAAAATCTTGATTTTATAGAAATATGTTATTATATAAGGTGTTGTTATGAATAGATCTGACTGTAGTAGCTATCAGTTACTTGTAACAGCGAATCGAGAATTTAAAGCTTATAGATTCAAGATTCTGGTCGTTTTAAATTACTAAATTAATAATTTATATATATTCAAAAAAAAGAGATTGTGGCTAGTGAGAATTGAACCAGTGACCTCACAGAAGTTTTGTAACCTCATGATCATTGAGTTATGCTTAAGGACTGTGTCAAGAGAATTCAAAATATAATATACTCCATATATAGGGGAAAAAATGAATTTTGCCTTATATGTACAATGTGACTTGCCGGCGAAAGTGGTTCAGATGAACCTCTTTTCGCCCCCCTAAATTTACCCTGGCTACTAAGTTCGACCAAACCCGTAACCCAAATTCTAGCTCGGCCCCAGGACTGACCTGTCTAGCAGCTCGTGGCTCAGTCTGGTAAGCAGATTGAGTAAACTTGTAGCGCATACACCAAAGATTCTTATATTTTTTTTTCCAGTGAACAAACAAACAAAACACCCTACTTGTTTTGCAATGAAAACAGTGCTTTAGGTATATGTTCTTCAAAGTTAAAAGATCAAGAAGATTTGTAACTGCTGGTACCTATTCCTTCAATCTTAACTCTATGTATTGAAGTGTTCAGGAGGAGGCAGATACTGAAACACTGCCTAGATTAACTTCATCATTATGTCTGTAGCCAAGTAGTGCAGTAAATAATAAATAAAAAGTGTAGAGATAACAGATAATTGGTGTGCTAGGCCTAAAGGAGATGGTCATCTATGTATACAACAACTATGGCTAAGTCCCAAACAAGTCGAAATCAGCTATATGAATCCTGTAAGAGACAGAGGACAACTGAGCTTACTATTCTCTAGTAAGTTTAGACAGGAAATCCTAATCTGAAACAACAGAACAGATTCTCAACTCAACAAATTGCTCTTTTATCTCTATGTACTTTCATCTATACAAACATAACTCAGCGAAGGGTGGGAGAGCCGAGAAGCCCTCAACAAATCTCATTCTAGAGATGGAGATCCTTGTCAAAATCAGGCTTCAGGTTCTTACAAAACTGGACTCTGCTCTGGGCAACATGTTGCTGTTTCTCAGGAAGATCACCAACATGTTACAGCGGCAAAGTGTTAATCTGCCCCAAAAAAGAGCCTTATACTTCAGATAAAAGGATCAAAATTAAGAGGAAACAAACAAGCTCTTCATTTTTTTTTTCTGGGAGAGGGGTTAAGAAAGAAACTTACAGTGCTGATTCAAGTTAAATGGGCACTCCACAATGGCTATCCGCCGTCAGCTCACTTTCAAGATCTTAACATACACTTTCTGGCATAATATCAATGACTCTCCGGTAACCTATAGCAGCATCAATTAGAGTATTAATTTTACTGCCAGAATTAAAGTTGCCTCATCCTATCAGACTAAGAATTTCATTCATATTCCTATTCTCTGGCCTTCTTTTTCTTCATTCGTTTTAATACAAAGATCAATAATGAAGAACGATTGGGTATGTGTGGTGTTACCCATCGTTATCTTTTCCTTTAAATGCAGCGAAACCAGTTTAACACAATTACCTCTAATCCTTAGCTATCAAAGAAGAACTAGAGTATTGTATTTACAAAAAGCAAAGGTAGAAACTTCCTTTTCTATATTTGCCCATCATACAAGGACCTTTACAAAGTTCTAGCTTCCACTGAATTGCTAGCATTAAAACTATAATGATTTGATGAAGACCTCAACTAGTAATAGTTGCATAACTGTTGTATGACAACTACAGTATAACATTGAGACAGAAGACAAATTTACATACCGCCATGGGAATTCACTTGTGTCAATTCCAGCTTGGTGAAGTTCATCAACATACTGCAAAGCTTCTCTACATTCCTCTCGATCATCAAAAAATTCCTTTTTGTCACCTTCTATTTGGTATGTTTCATGGCCTTTGCCAGCAACCACCTGCAGGGTGGTTAAAATGAACAGGATTAATCAAAACAAATAAAAATTGAATCACCTAGTAAGAACTTCTATTATGAATATGTTTTTAACCATGTAAGTTGTAGCCTGTACAATTGGCTAGCTTTTGAAAACAAATAACAAGGACAACAGAAGAAGAATGGAGGCAAGGAACGTACAACTATATCACCTTCCTCACCCATGGCAACGGCACAGCGCACAGCCACACGTCTGATATCATGTAGGAAGAGTCTATGGCCATTGGGGAGAGGGGGGTAATAATCATTCTCTCCGTGTTTCAAGTAGTCCTGCATTGACCATCCCACGCCAGCCAACATATCATCCAAGATGTCCACTGAGAGAAGATAAGATGTTATAGCTTCAGTCTCGGACTCCCAAACATGTGAAGAAATCGAAATCGACACTAATCTAACCAGAATTGAGTGCATAGAGAGTGGCACAGCAGATAAGAGGCGAGGGAAAACTAGTGAGCAAGAGAGATCTGAATCCAGCCTACTGTAGCAGATGTAATATCAGATAGGACAGTGAAACAGACTATTTTTCTAGGAACAGATCCGCAACTACCAGTGCATGTTTCAATGATCTATGATCTTATAGTGAAAAAGAGAAAGATAAAGCCAAATAATCTCTAATATGATTATTTCGAGAAACCTTCTCTGGTATATCTTCCTCAAGCTATGATACTTACAAGGATCCTCAGTCTTTGGATTGTCAGATGTCAGAATCGTCACATCACTTTTATCTGTCGCAATCTTTGCCATTATGGGCCTCTTCCCTCTGTCGCTCTCACCAGCACAACCAAAAACTTCAAGCAACGAAACAGGTTTTCCTCAGTCAAAAGTAATAGATAGCAGAAAAAAGAAGATTTGCAAACATATATGAGAAATGCTAATCACGATAAAAGGGCTAACATTCAAATTTTGGGCCATGCCTCAGGCAAAGCAAGATTGTGCCGGGGCAGCTGGGTACAGTGCATCTTCTGCAGGGCCAACACCCCTAACTTTAAGGCATAGCGTGTGTATATACTAGTAATATTGAAATATTTCAAAATCCTTTGACAAAATAACTAAGTTGGACTTGCTTAATTTCGGTTCTCAAAGGCACCATACAAACTATCTGTATAAATGCAAGGTTGTTGCCCAATTCATTTACATTTTTCTTTTCATCCAGAATAACACACACAAAAATACATATCTAAATATATGTGTCTGTCTATAAACCACAGTTCTATAAACATGGGAACTTTCCAAGCCGACACTAGAAATTAGCAGTCTAACATGAAGCTTGAAAATTTTGCTGCACGTAAGTTATTATGTGGAGAAGCAGATATAATGTTTAATACGATAAATTTAACAGCAACCTTGCTGATTTTTTTTCTTTTGGGGTGGGGAAGTTGTTGATTGCTTACCCGTTATAACCCTCCTAGGGCCAAGCTCTCTCACATAATCAAGTAGTCTAGATAAAGCATCAGGGGTATGAGCATAGTCAACAATTACTCCAAAAGCCTGTTCCTCATCTATCAATTCACACCGACCAGGGACTGCATCAACCTCTTCAATACCTTTGACAATGTCCTCCAACGGTGCTCCAACCGCAATTCCAACAGCGACTGCAGCAAGAATGTTATAGATGTTATGCCTTCCAAGCAAGCCAGAAGATATTTCCAATATGCCTTGAGGTGTGTTGACCAACACTTGAGTCTCAAAGAGAGATAATTGAAACTTCAAGGGATGAATATCAGCACTCTTATTCTCCATTGCAAAAGTCACAATCGGCACATCTGGGTTTCCTTGTGCTAAAAAGAAAGCTGCATTAGGATCATCAATATTTACAATCTTGCGGTGTCGTGTTGGGTCAACCATCCTCGCAAACAGCTTAGCCTTAGCATCCCTATACTCCTCCTCAGTCCCATGAAAATCCAAATGATCCCGCGTCAAGTTTGTAAAAACTGCAATGTCGAAATCAACCTCATCACACCGACCTGATGCCAATCCATGAGAAGAAGCCTCCATTACCAAAGCCTCTGTCCCGTTATGAACCATCTTCGCCATCAGTTTCTGAACCAAAACTGCATCGGGGGTCGTATGAGGAGACTCCAACTTGTTATCCCCATAAATATAATACCCTACTGTACTCAACATGCCCGTCCTCAACCCCATTGCTTCATACATTGCCTTTATTAAGTAAGACGTCGTAGTCTTCCCATTAGTTCCCGTAATCCCAATCAACGACATACTCTTAGACGGATGCCTATAAAACGAAGCAGCTAACACTGCAAGCACTGCATTCGTGTCCTCCACAATAACTAATGCTTTACACCCCAAAGTTTCCTCAATATCAATTTCTTTACTAGCTACAACAGCAACAGCCCCTCTCTTATCAGCCTCAGATAAATACAAATGTCCATCAGTTTTCCTCCCAACACAACACACAAATAAATCACCACTCTCAACCAACCTCGAATCGTGTTGTACACCACTAATCCCAACCTCTAAATCTCCATATACTGATAACGGCACTACTCTACTCTCATCTAAAAGCTCAGCTAAACTCATCCTAAACTTAGGCTCCACAATTCTTGGCTTAGTTTTACCAAATTCATCAAAATCAATATCAAATGAAGATAAATCAGAAAACTCACTCTTAGCCATATCATCACTTACCTCAAAATCTGATTTTTCTTCATCACTTTCTTCAATTTCAGCCAAACCACTAAGTCCATCAATCTCCTCTAAATCGACAACTTCTTCAGGCTCTAATTCATCAACATTTTCAACTTCAGATTCAACTAAATTTGAGTTCTTGGGAGGGTTAGGCTTTAAAAGGCCTTGTTTAACAAACTCTTTTCTTTTCAAGGCAATAGCTTTATCAATTTCACCAAATAAATCATCCCCAGAGTTGTCATTATCATTAATTAGAGGATTATCAGGTGCATCTTCCACGTCAGCTAATGCATTTACAAAAATGGACTGTTCTTTTTTAAAAAGCTCTTCTTGTTGCTTTTTTGCTTTAGCTGCTTGGCGTTGAATTTGCTGGAATTTGTTAACACCATGCATTGAATCTTCTGGTGCTTCAGGTGGGTCATCATCTGAGGGGTTGGGGTAGTATTTTCCGTCGGCGCCAATGGCGGAGACGGTGGTGAGGGTAGTGGGGTACTTGAGGCGGAGATGGTGAAGGGAAGTGAAGGGTTTGAATTGGAGGGGTGGTGGGTTATGGTGGAGAAGTGAAGGGAAAGGTGGAAGAGAGAAAAGGGTGAACGGCATGTTCGCCGGAGTTGGTCGGAGAGGTTTTACCGGTCGCCGGAGTTCAAGTGAGGTTTTTGGATGTGTCAGTGTAAAAGGATAGGGGTTTAAAGAGAAGATTTTGGGAAGGGGAAAAACGATGTCGTTAGGAGTTAACTGTATCAACTGATTGTAACTTCTAAAGATTGGGCCTTTTCAGTCATTTTGGGCTTTGTAAGTTAGAAAATTTGGGCCTGGGTTAGATGACTTGTGGGGTAAAGCTTGTCTTCTTTTATTGGGAAAATGACACTACATAGCCGCTCTCAAAATAATATAAAAAAAAAAACAAATTAGTATATATATATATATATATATATACATACATACACATATTCTGTATGTTATATATAAAAATTATATAAATTTCATACATTTTTTGGACTATCAAATATAAATAATTTATGACGCGGGCTAAAAGTAAAAAAAGCGCTCTTTATCGGACACCTAAGGTCCAATAACTAGACTTTCTATGTGGACCTTCTATGTTTAGAGAGTAGAGACCAATTCTGATGTTTTTTCATCGAGATTTTTATATTCCTATACATTATTTGAAACTTTATTACCCTCCCTACTCAAATTTCAATTTAATTACATCCTATATACAAATCTATCAATTATATACACTTTAAGAATTAAATGAGTATCCCTTTATATTAGGAATCAATTATTCCTCATCCTTATTCTCTCTCTCTCTCTCTCTCTCTCTCTCTCTCTCTATCTCTATCTCTATCTCTATCTCTATCTCTATCTCTCAATTCATAATTCTAGTAAAGTAGAACAAAGGAAAAGAGAGCAGCAATTCCACCATTAACAACCATTAAAAAGCTTTGAAGCTTTGAATTCGAATTTGGATTTTCAAAAACCATTATTTATTTAGATTGGGTGTTGTTGCAAATAATTGAGAATATTGTTTGGATATCTCAATTTTGAGGGTGTTATGGTGAAGATTAGACTTGATTTTGGCTGAATTTCAAATTGAAACTCGACGAAGAAGGAGAAGACATGACTTACATTATACTTACGAAATTGTAGTAAAGTTATAGTAAAATTGTAAAAAAATTATATTTTGTTGTTTAATATATTTTATTTAAATATTGTATGAAAGTTGAACAATATTTTTATAAAAATTGTATTTAAGTTATATGATATTGTATTTGTATATAAATGGGTAGAAATAACGTATGAAAGTTGTAGATAAGTTGTATAATATATAATTAGTTATATTCCCAATTGTTTTTACTATGTATAAATCAGATACAAAATATACAAAAAAACATGTTGTATAAAAATTATATTTAAGTTGTATGATATTGTAATTGTATATAGCTGGATAGAAATAATGTATGAAAATTATAGATAAATTGTATAATATATAATGTATGAAAGCTGATCATCAGGGGAAACTATTTTGTTTCAACACTCCTTTAATTTAATTGCACAAATCAGTAAAATGTCTCTGCGTCTATTGACAGTAAACCGTGACTTAATAAATGCTAAACTTTACAGTATCATTTGAAGTCAGAGTTTAAATTTTTTTCCTCTATAAAAAATTTGTTCAAAATTAGTCTAGGCAGTACACTCTTGAAGGACGGAAATTAAGGTTTGCCGGCAGGCATAACTTTAATATAATCTTCATTCTATTAATCGTGTTAAAATTATTCACCATAAAATCTGAGTAACAATTAAACTTATAATAAGGTCTTAAAGATATGTGATTTAGTCCAATACTAATTAAAGAACAATAAGATAAATATATAAGTTAAGTGAGCAAGATAGATCAAACCAACGTATCAGCAGGCCTCGACCTCGAGCCAAGATAACCTTTGCCATGATTGATGTACAAAAGTAAGAGTGTATATTCTTTGCCATGATTGATGATGCTTACAAATGAATGGGACTCCCCTTTATATAATAGGGGAGTCCCAAATAAGGTACGTTCCTATTTCTGGAAAGGAATCTAATTTGTACAACTGTCTAACCGCCTTGTACGAATTCATACAAATCTGTTCCGGGATTTTACGCCTTGAACTTTGTGCCATTGCGGGAATCTCGCCCATTCTGTTATAAACCATAATGACATTATCCCGAGGTAGGCCATATTCGGTCCTAGTATCATGTGCTTCGTTCCTCGAGCCTTGCACTCCATCGTCGGGTTCGAGCTCGATCTACTGATCTCGCTTGATCTAGTTCAAACTCGGGCTCGGGGTGGCTCCTCGACCTCACGAAATCGGGCTCACCTGACTTCGATCATATACAGATAGTCCACGCGTTTCTTAGAATAAAATCATAAGAAACGACCTGAGTCTCGAATTTCCGAAGTCCCAAATAATGACATCATCCTTGTGGCGTAAGCGTTCGAAGTGACTCGAAATGTCCCATCGGTACGTTTTCCTAAAACATTAAATGCGCGTCAGTGTTGGTCAGCCACTAGCGCCAGCAAACGGTCGCCGATTTCCTATAAATACTTGGTTACTCGCCTCATTAAGGAATTTTACTTCCATTTACAACTCCTCTAATCTCTTCCTTTCTATATCTTCTCTTCTTCCGCCACCAGTTTTTCCGCCGTTTCAACACTAAAAAGTTGTCAAATCTTACTTCCTTCCGCCTTTCTCAACCAGAATCAATGGCTAAAACCTCCAAAACAGTTCCTCAAAAAGAGGGAACCTCCTCCTCTTCTTCCCGTTCGCTTGGCGGTAAGGCGCCGGCCCTTCACGAGATCGTTCCTGGTGGTTGTACTCTAAAAATGACTTCATGGTCGAAAATCCTCCCGATGTTCCTGGCCGATGTGAGCACACTTCGAGGTACACCTGTTCGATAACGGAGAAACACCTCCAAGCTGTGAGAAAAGATTGCGGCTGGGGGGATGGGGTCGTGGTACATATCCCCACCGTGAAGAGGACATAAACTACCCATGTGGAGGGGTTTTTAAGTGTGTACACTTACCCCTTCATGTTGGTCCCCCTCGATCCAATCGTGATCGACTTTTGCAAGAGGTACAAAAGTTGCCATCGGCCAAATCCACTCGTCTTTCTGGCGGATAGTGATAATGCTTCGATACTTCACCATCAAGGCCGAGGGGCTTGAATTCACCCTTAGCCACCTCATCCGTTTATACCGGCCTCAATGTTTTTGAGGGTTGATCAAGCTCCAACGCCAGTCGACCAAGTATTTAATTGCCAACAACGATGAGGACAAAGATCGAGGCTAGATGAGCCGGTTCATCCGAGTGGGGACCATCGATATTATCCCCAGGGAGCAACTGTCGTTCCCCAAGAAATTGAACTTCGACCGTCAGTGCAGTTCGTTCTCTCAGTAACTTTCTACATTTTTACTATTCCTTGCATAATGTTCTTTCCTTTACTTGCAGCGGTCCCTTGGATGCCCCATGCGATCCCTTATATCGAGGACTGGGTCTGGAAGCTAGCCGCTACCTCCTCATATGACAAACGCAAGTGACGTGACTTGTCGAAGGGAAAGTGGGAAGCAAAACACCATGGTAAAATCTTCGATACTTCCTTCTCCATTCAAGAGTCTTCCTTCCTCACACTTGATTTTCATTTGTGCAGGAATTGGTGATTTTTCCGAGATGAGGCCGGCCCCTCTCGGGGAGAAGACGGAGTCTTCGGTTCCAAAACCAAAAAAGGACAATAAAAGGAAAAGGGCGTCGAAGCCCGAAGACCCTCAAGATAAAACGGGGCCTGCTCGGAGGTGCAAGAAGAGCGTCATCCATGTGGACATAGACTAAGTCCACCAATTCATGGATGATGAGACTGATGAGGTCGAAGATTTGTCTTTGGCAACCCGAACCAGAAAACCAATCGAGGCCACTAAACCCCCCGAAACCGGGGTCCTTCGCCGTGATGAAGGGACCTCGAAGGAAAATAAGGGCCAAGACCCCGAGTCGCCCGATGTCATGGTCGTTCCTCATCCTTAATCAAGTACGCTAAAGGGGGAAAGTTCCGAAGCCCTTATGATCGAGCAGAGCGCCTTGGGAGATCTCCCCAGGGCTATGACAACAGGTCACTCCCTATCGTTCCCGACTTACTCCGAGGACGCCATTATAGATGCTCGGGACCTGAAAACACCTGAATTTGGCGGAGCCCCTAGCAAGGACGATCCTTTTTAGGGTTGTTTTACTGGGGTCGATGATGCCGATCTTATCGATGTGTCCTCGACCTTTGAAGAGGACCAACGTCTCTTCTCTAAGGTAAACCTCAACTCTTAATGTTGCAATTTCCTCAATGTTGCAGTTTCCATTTCTGCTTTGTCTTATCATTCCTTTCATTTGTAGTTTTTCACCAAGTTCAAGGCCGAGTTGAGCTAATGTGAGGCCAAACTGAACAAATCATTGGGTGAAGGGAAAGACTTGAGGCTCCTTTGTGATAAAAAGGAAGGGAGCTAAAAGACCTTCGAGCAGAACTAATCAGGGCTCGAGAATACGAAGCCGAGCTGGACAAGCAGGTAACTAACATTCTGAACGAGTATGGCCTTCTCCTCCCAACGATAGAAGCTAATACTTCGATGTCTCAACTGCAGCAGAAGATGGAGATGTTGGGGTAACTTCGAGGCGAGGTTGACCGAGTCAATTCCGAGTGTGACCAATAGAAAGACAAGATGGACCGCCTTGCTACGGGGAAGGAGGCTGCATTGGCCCAACTAGTAGCTGCCGAGACTCGACTTCAAAATACCAAAGAGAGTAGTTTGGCCCAGGCTGAAAAGATAGCTGAGCTCGAGGATAAACTTGCCGATGTCGAAGCCGAAGTTGCTGAAGCTAGGGCCGAGGCCAAGAAGACTCAGATTACGGCTGAGAAGACAATTTCCATATATTTGAGGGACATCGAAGCTGCTCAAACGGAGCTCAGAGAAGCTGTTGATCGGGAGAAGCGAGGCAATGACTATGCCAGGTGCCGATCTCGGAGGTAGACTCTCGAGGAGATTCATGCTAGGGGCTTCGATCTTACTAAGGAGATAGCCCAAGAAAAAAAGGATGAATTCGATGCCCAATTCCTTGTCTCCTCCGATGATTATGATGATGTCGAAGGCGGCCAGGGCGAGTACGGAGGTAAAGAAGGGTCCGAAGAAGAGACCACTCCCGATGAAGAGGCTGCCCCCGAGGGAGAAGCGGTTCCAGAAGGAGAAGCTGCCCCCGAAGGGGGGGATGCTCCCTTGGTGTAGATAGGAATTTTCTTTCTTTTTCGTATTTTCTCTTCTATTGGACTGTTGTACATATCACCTTTTGAATATATAAGAAGAAATTTCCCTGAATGTTTCCCTAGTATTTTTTCCTTTACAATTTCTTGCACTAATTTCATCCTTCGAACGATGTATTCGAGATTCTATCTCGGATGGTCCCTTTAAAGTTTCCGAGGTTGGGTTTGAATAAGATTCGAACCTTCGGGATATATACCTTTAGTGTCGAATGATGACAGATCTTTGAGCCATAGTAAAAAATGTTTGTTTGGGCTCAGGGTGATCGGACCTTTGGGTTCGTATGGGGTGAAATCTCGAACCCTCAATGTGCCGGCCCTTATGCTCTTTTATATCGGCCCATAAGCTCTTTAACTCGGACCAATTTGGCCTCTAAAAATGTCTATAAACTTTCCCTTTTCGGCTAAAAGACTTAGTGGAAATTTATCATGCCTTAGAATATGTTTTTTTATATCCATTGGGTTCTTCGAGGGTTTAACGGTCGGAACCCAAATTTTTCTTAGCTCGTTTGTGTTGAGATGATTTAACATCTCGTAGGCTGATACATTCCAATTGCTTGACAATTTTTCGCCTTCCATTTTGCTAAGTTTGTCGGATCCTTTTTCGATAACTCCGATGACTCGATATGGTGCTTCCCAGTTTGGACCTAGTTTCCCTTCATTCGGATCTCGAGTATTGAGGGTGACCTTCCTTAGAACTAAGTCCCCAACTTCGAAGTGACGAAGGTTGGCCCTCATGTTATAATACCTCTTGATCCTTTGCTTTTGTGCGGCCATTCGAACGAGTGAAGCTTCTCATTTTTCATTCAGTAGTTCGAGGCTAGTGTTCATAGCCTCGTGATTTGATTCCTCGGTTGCATGCTGAAATATGACGCTAGGTTCCCCGACCTCGATTGGAATTAACGCTTCGGAACCATACACCAAAGAAAATGGATTTGTTCCCATGCTGGACTTTGATGTCATTCGATATGCCCAAAGGAGCTCGGGTAAAACCTCTCTCTATTTCCCTTTGGTGTCACTCAACCTTTTGTGTCAAGTTTTGAATAATAGTCTTGTTAGTGGACTCGGCCTGGCCGTTTGCCCTTGGGTGATATGGAATCGATAAGATCCTCTTTATTTTGTGATCTTCGAGGAACTTTGTCATCTTGTTGCCGATGAATTGCTTCCTGTTATCACATGCAATTTTAGCGGGTATCCCGAACCGACACACGATGTGATCCCATATGAAGTCTATGACTTCTTTTTCTCTTACTTTCTCGAAGGCCTGTGCTTCCACCCTTTTGGAAAAGTAGCCAGTCGTAAACAAAATGAATTTAGCCTTACTTGGTGCCGTTGGCAGGGGGCCTATGATGTCCATCCTCCATTTCATGAATGGCCACGGGGATAGGACTGAATGGAGTTGCTCACCGGGCTGATGGATAATCGGTGCAAACCTTTGGCATTTGTCACATTTTCGAACAAACTCCTTAGTGTCTTTCTCCATGTTGTCCCAGTAATATCCAGCTCTAATAATTTTGTGAATCAAAGAGTTAGCATTGAAGTGGTTCCCACAAGTGCCTTCTTGGATTTCTCGTAAAATATAATCGGTGTCCCCCGGTCCTAAGCATACGGCCAATGGTCCGTCGAAGGTCCTCCTGTACAACTTTCCACTTTCATCTAGTGCGAATCGGGCTGCTTTAGCTCGTAGGGCTCTCGACTCCTTAGGGTACGAACATAGCTTTATGTGCTTCAAATACTCAACATATTTATTCCTCCAATCCCAAGTCAAACTTGTAGAGTTTATCTCAGTGTGACCTTCCTCGACCACAGACCTCGACAATTGAACAACAGGCCCCGGGACAACATCATCTTCTTCGACTGATGAACCTAAATTTGCAAGTGCATCGGCCTCACTGTTTTTTTCCCGAGGTATATGGTCCAATGTCCACTCCTTGAAGTAGTGCAATTTCACTTGTAACTTGTCTAAATATCTCTGCATCCTATCATCTCGAATCTCGAAGATTTTGTTCACTTGGTTCACCACCAATAGAGAGTCGCATTTGGCCTCGATGACCTCTGCTCCCAGGCTTTTGGCTAATTCGAGACATGCAATCATAGCCTTGTATTCGGCCTCATTGTTAGTTAAATCCAGAAGTTTTGATAGATTGTCTAATAGTGCTACCCGTAGGTGGCCTCAAAACAATGCCGATCCCGGACCCTTTCACGTTCGAGGCGCCGTCTGTGAAGAGGGTCCACACACCTGATGATGTACCTGACTTTAGTAGAAGTTCCATTTCTACTTCGGGTACGAGGATAGGAGTAAAATCAACCATGAAGTTTGCTAGAATTTGAGACTTGATAGTCGTTCGGGGTTGATATTCAATATCTACCCACCGAGCTCGATGGCCCATTTGGCCAATCAGACTGATAACTCGGGCTTGTGCAAAACATTTTGAAGTGGATAAGTAGTTAACACACATATAGGGTGACATTGGAAATATGGCTTCAGTTTTCTAGATGCACTTATTAATGCAAGTGCTAACTTCTCTAAATGTGGATATATGGTTTCAGTATCTCCTTAGGTTCGACTTAGATAATAAACAGGGAATTGTGCACCTTGCTCTTCTCGAACTAGCACGCCACTTACCACTACCTCGGACACGATCAAGTATAATTATAGTTTCTCGTCCCTCTTCGGAGTATGAAACAGAGATGGGCTCGATAGGTACCGCTTTAATTCCTCCAACGCTTGTTGACATTCCGGAGTCCACGCGAAATCATTCTTCTTTTTGAGAAAAGAGAAGAATCTGTGACTCAGATCCTATGACCTCGTGTAAAATCGTCCCAAAGCAGCTATCCGTCCGGTTAGCCGTTGTACGGCCTTCACATTGTCCACGACGAATATTTCTTCGATGGCTTTAATTTTGTCGGGGTTGATCTCGATCCCCCTATTTGATACCATGAAACACAGGAACTTGCCTGAGCCGACTCTGAAAGCGCATTTCTCGGGGTGGAGTTTCATGTTGTATTTTCTCATAACCTCGAACGTTTCCTGCAAATGAGTCAAATGGTCCCATGCACGCAGGGACTTAACTAGCTTGTCGTCAATGTAAACTTCCATTGATTTACCTATCTGTTGCTCGAATATTTTATTAACTAGGCATTGTTATGTAGATCCCGCATTTTTAGCCCGAAGGGCATTACACTATAACAATATGTTCCATACTTAGTGATAAGTGAAGTCTTTTCCTGGTCCTCCGGGTTCATTTGAATTTGGTTTTACCTGGAGTAGGCATCGAGAAAAGTAAAGATCTCGTGGCCGGCCATGGCGTTGATCATAAGATCGATGTTAGGCAGTGGAAAGGATTCTTTAGGGCATGCCTTGTTCAAATCTTTATAATCTACGCACATTCTAAGTTTGTTTCCTTTTTTAGGAACTACGACCACATTGGTTAACCACTCGGGATATTTTGCTTCCCTAATGGACCATATTTTGAGAAGTTTAGTTACCTCGTCCTTTATGAACGCATGTTTTACCTCGGACTGTGGTCTTCTCTTTTGCTTCACTGGTTTAAACCCGGGGTCGAGACTTAGCCGATGTGTTGTTATCTCTGGTGGAATCCCTGTCATGTCTAAATGGGACCACGCAAAACAATCTATAT
Source organism: Nicotiana knightiana (assembly GCA_005239525.1). Classification (NCBI taxonomy): domain Eukaryota; kingdom Viridiplantae; phylum Streptophyta; class Magnoliopsida; order Solanales; family Solanaceae; genus Nicotiana; species Nicotiana knightiana. The sequence continues at coordinate 9,513 of ML389808.1, read as the reverse complement.
TATTGATAAGGAATTGAATGATTTTTTTCTGAGTTCGGGGGTTAATCTCGTTCCCAAGTATACCTTCCGCTCTGGTAGATGTTCGATCAATAACACCTGCTCCAGTTCCTCGATCGTGGACTTCGTTGCATCTGATTCCTCGGGAGTGATGAAATCTCGAGGGGTAAGGAAATCTTCTTCTTCGTCCTCGAGTACCTGTTCCTCGGATTCAGTCGAGGTTGCAGACTGTGATTGCTATTTAGCCATATGTTTGTCTTTGATGTTCGATTTCTCCGAGGTCGAAGGTTTTGGCGCTGGTGTCAAATCATGAATTGCAAACATCTCATTTGCCGCGTGTTGCTCCCCGTAAAATGTTTTCACACCATCTTTTGTTGGAAACTTCATCATCTGGTGAAGAGTCGATGGTACCGCCCTCATGTTGTGGATCCATGGCTTTCCGAGAAATGCATTGTACCTCATGTAACCTTCAATGACATGAAATTTTGTGTCTTGGATGGTCCCGACCACATTTACGGGCAGGATGATCTCTCCCTTCATTGTTTCACTGGCCATGTTGAAGCCGTTTAAGACTCGAGACGCTGGTATGATTTGATCTATCAGCTCGATCTGCTCTACGACCCTCGAACTGATTATGTTGGCTGAGCTACCTGGATCCACAAGAACACGTTTAACTTGAATTTTATTTGGTAAAATAGAAATTACCAAGGCGTCGTTATGCGGCTGAAAGAGGCCTTCTGTGTCCTCGTCGTTGAATGTAAGGATGCCTTCGGGGATGTAATCTCGGGTCCGTTTCTCTCTTGTAATCGACACTTTGGTGCATTTGAAAACAGGTCCCTGTGGGATGTCGACCCCACCAACGATCATGTGGATGATATGATGGGGTTCCTCTTGCTCATTTTTTCTATTGGCGTCTCTTTCTCTGAAGTGATTTTTGGCTCTGTCAGTGAGGAACTCTCGAAGGTGACCTTCGTTGAACAACTAAGCTACCTCTTCTCTCAAATGTCTGTAGTCCTCGGTCCTGTGTCCATGCGCACCATGATATTTACACATCAAGTTAGGATTCCTCTGAGACGGGTTAGTTTGTATAGGTCTGGGCCACCTGGTGTCTTTAACCCTTCCAATGGCTGAAACAATAACCGAGGCATCGACGCTAAAGTTATACTCTGATAATCGAGGTGCTTCTGCGGGATCGGTGTACTTGTCAAATCCACTCTTAATCATGAGTCCCCGAGAATTTTGCACCCGATCATTTCTTCGATCATTTCGGGGGTGATTGCATCCTGAACCGCTGAGAAATATTGTTGGTACCATTCTCTGTTTGACCTCGACTCTTTGTCAATATCCCTCGAAGCCTTTACTGCCAACCTGTTCGGGTGAACTGATCCCGAGGGGGCTCCTAATTGGTCGTCCTCGACCCTGATCTTTGATTGGTAGCGATTATGCACGTCCGCCATCTAACAGCAGGGTATTCAACCAGATTTTGCTTCAACTGTCGTGATTCTATCGAACTTCGCTCATTCAACCCTTGTGTGAAATCTTGAACGACCCAATCATCGGACACTGGCGGTAACTCCATTCGCTCCATCTGAAATCGTGCCACGAACTCCCTCAACATCTCGTTGTCCCTATGTTTAATCTTGAAAATGTATGATTTTCTCGTTGCAACCTTTATAGAACCAGCGTGTTCCTTTACAAATGAATCTGCCAATATGGCGAATGAATCGATACAGTTCGAGGGCAAGTTGTGATACCAAATCATTGCTCCCTTAGATAATTTTTTTCAGCAAAACGGATTCGATCTTATCGTCCTATGTAGTGATGTGTTCTTTAGGATAGGTGGTCTCGTTGTATTTAGGTATGTCCGAAATTCGGAACTTCTTTGTAATAGGCTTCGGGTCCGCGCTCGGGGGAAAAGGCTTTTGCACAAACTTTTTGGAATTCAAACCCTTTAAGATCGGAGGCGCCCCTGGTATTTGATCAACTCGGGATTTGTACGTCTCCACCTTTTTATTATTATCTTTGATACTCTTTTCTACTGATTCGATCCTTTTGGTGAGCTCTTCGAGCATCTTCATGATTGTAGGGTCAGTCATCGATCCATTGTCATTCGACCTTTCTGGAACCAGTTCAGTACGGCGAGTGGTTTCTGGCTCGACCACACTCATAATTTTTTGTTGACTTTGAAGCTGAGCGATAGCAATCTGCTGAGCTTGTAGCATTTTGAAGATCACTTGGAGGCTAAGTCCCCCATCTCCTAGACCCTGTGTTCCCTGACCACCAGGTCGGACCTCCATCTGTATACTTCCTCCGATGTCTGCACTTAATTCTGTATTCAGAGCGACGCGCGAACCAACATCGTCTGGCTCTGCAAATGGCACTACCCTAGGGTTAAGCGGTGGTACACCGACCCCTGAATTAACTTCATTATCATTTTCCCCATGAAATCTGAGACCATCACTAACGTGTACGGGTGTGTTTTGCGAGTTAGACATATTTCAACCTGAAAACAAAGAATCTTTGACAAGAAACAAGTGTGAAAATATTGTATGTTATGAAAATCAGCACTGGAATAATCACTATTATCTTTATCCCCACGGTGGGCGCCAAACTGTTTACCTTAAAATCTGAGTAACAATTAAACTTATAATGGGGTTTTAAAGATACGTGATTTAGTCCAATACTAATTGAAGAACAATAAGATACATATATAAGTTAAGTGAGCAAGATAGACCAAACCAACGTAACAGCAGGCCTCGACCTCGAGCCAAGATAACCTCGAGATGGACTCAGATGAACAATAAAGTAAAGTAATGAGAATATTATAAAGCTAAAGAACAATTCTGATGAGCACAAAAGTAAGAGTGTATATTCTTTGTCAATGGTTGATTATGCTTACAAATGAATGAGACTCCCTTTTATATAATAGGGGAGTCTCAAATAAGGTACATTCCTATTTCTGGAAAGGAATCTAATTTGTACAATTGTCTAACCGCCTTGTACGAATTCGTAAAAATCTGTTCCGGGATTTACACCTTGAACTTTGTGCCATTGCGGGAATCTCGCCCCTTCTGTTGTATACCATAATGGCATTATATCGAGGTAGGCCATACTCGGTCCTAGTATCGTGTGCTTCATTCCTCGAGACTTGCACTCCATCGTCGAGTTCGAGCTCGATCTACGGATCTCGCTTGACCTAGTTCAAACTCGGGCTCGGGGTGGCTCCTCGACCTCACAAAATCGGGCTTACCTGATATCGACCGTATCGAAAAATTATTCACAAATTCTATCAAATTGACAAAAAAGGAAGAGGGGAAAAGAAACAATATAATTGCCATCATGTTTTCTTATGTTAATACTCACATCTGGATTTATATATGGGATTCCGTTTGAATCTTAGCTATTAAAATGTACGCACTAATTTTAAAATATGGAAATGGGCCAATCTTATATTATAAGAAAGAGAAAAGAGGGGAGAGAGGAGAGAAAAAAAGGAAAAGGGTGTAACTAAATCCCTTTATTGAAGGCATAAATAATAGATTGAGAGCCTTTTAAGGTGGATTGTATATATTTTGTAACTAAAATGTGTTTAGGTCGGGTAAATACCAAAATATGGATATTTTTCGTAATAAGGCTTCAAATAATGTGTAAGAATGAAAAATATACCCTTTCAATTTAATTTTTTCTTTTTCTTTTTTTCTATCGATAGGAAAATAAAGCAGCGAAAGAAAACTAGCTAGAAATCAAACGGGGAAGTGAAACCTCAATAACATCTCACGCGACACGCGAAGAAATGCTAGAAAGCAGAAGCGCATGCCATTCAAAATTATGTTTTTGACTAAAGGCCAAATTGGCTAAACCATCAGCTACTAAATAAGCCTCCTTGTAGATATGGGCAATAGAGACAATCCAGTTCCTAGCCAAGACATTAAGTATACGATTAACTATATTATCATTCTAACGACCAGACCTCAACACATTAACCACATTAGAATTATCACTAAGTTCATGGCTATATGAACCTAAAAAGTTAACTTGTAGACCCGTTTGAACAAATTTTGAATTGAAGTTAAAAGAAAATATTTGATGTTGAAGATGGAAAAGAGAAGAAGTTTGTCAAAGTTGTAGGTGAGTTTAGATAGTGTATATTAAAGTTGAGGATTTGTGAGTGAAAGTTAAAATTTTGAATAACTTCACTTAAAGTTGTCAAGATTCCAATATCGATTGTGGATGGCGATTTATTATTTTTATATGGTCATTAATAATTCTCTTTTTACAAGCTAGCTTTTGATAAGTTTGTAATGATCCGACCGGTCGTTTTGAGCTCTGGCGCGTCGTTTGGAGATTTGAGGCCTTGGACAACTTTACTTTAGGTATTATGACTTGTAAGCGTGGTCGGAATTGAAATTCAGGAAGTTTGGAGTGGAATTGGAAAGAGAATTCTCATTTTGGAAGCCTTAAGTCGGTGGAATTGACTAAAATGTGATTTTGAGTAAACAACCCCAGAATTGGGATTTGAAGGTTCCGATAGGTTTATATGATGATTTTGGACTTGGTCATTAAATATTTTGAAAGGAGTTGAAATTGAGGAAAAATTGGGACCTTAAAAGTTTTAATTGAAATTTCATATTTTGAAAAGAATGGAAGAATACTATAATAACTTAAGAAATCTATGTGTAACCGCGTCGCAAGTATGATCCGCGAGCGGAGAAATTCCTTAAATTTATATTTGACCGCGTCGCATGTATGATCCGCGAGCGGGAAAATTCCTTAAATTTATATTTGACTGTGTCACATGTATGATCCGCGAGCGGAAAAATAGATGCATCTATGGTTAAAATCCATTTCTGTAAAATTAAAAGAAAATATAATTTCTAAATTCTTAAAATGAGAATAAAATTAAGTATTTATTGTTGGCTTGCGTGACAGTGGTGTTCGGCGCTATCCCGACCTTTAATAGATGTTGGTTCGTGACAAAGTTAAGCATAAGCCCATTTTCTTATCATTGTATTTGAGTTAAACTCATTCAGATTCTTGATTTACTCGATGATGGACCTATATATTTTATTGTTCTCGCTCCAATTAGCTTCAAATTAAAATAATTATTTAGCTCAGGATTCAAATGAAAAGCTCAAATATCTTGAACGTAAGTAGTGAGACAAACTACTTGAGAAAACTTGCAATTAAAGTTAAATAATTTCGTTGCTCAACAAAATGACTTCGAGGAAGATTCCTCAACTATACCCGAACATGCAGTTGACTTATTTTCCTCAACTATACACCAACATGCGTTATTTCTAAAGCTTTTATCTAAAATTTTAGAAATTTTCGTTAAAAAATTAAGACTGCCTATAAGTAGCAAAACGATATAAGGATACAATAACGTATTCCCTCGATTAATGTGAGAAGTTAATTGTTCACTCGTAAAACAATATAGTTGAATTATTAACGTGGTTTATAGACGCATGAATTAACTTGATTTAAAAATATAAAATATATAAGAATAGAGACAAGATTATAAATAGGCGGAATGACTTCCTGGCTACTTAAACTTGTTGGGCATTTGGAAACTGATACATGAACTTTAAACTTTCACATTTGACGCTCGAATTCATTATTCCCCTAAATAATAATCACATTTGACTATTGACCATGCCCATGTGACGTCAGTTGGTCCTAATCAGTCGGTTGCGTGAGGAACACGACACACAGGAGTGTGAAAGCCCTTTTCCCAATGCTCAATGGTCCAATATATAGAATCTGAAGCTCCATTCCTCCACCTTTTTAAAATCTGAAGCTCTATTTAACTTTTCCCCCCTATTTTCAGACAGTGAAAATGATGCAAAGTCCTATATTTTATCATTATGGAGTTGAAACTAAATTTTGCATCACTTGTAAGCCAACAAATTCAGGAAAAAGGTTTTATGGGTGCTAAAATTGTGGTCGAAAGAAGTGTTGTAATTGTTATAGGTGGTTTGACCCACCTCTTCGAGATCACTACAAACAGGTGATTTCAGGGGTGTTATCAAGAATGAGAGAGAGAGAGAGAGATCGACTGCAACATATGAAGAGGGTGAAGATCATTGTTACTTCAGTTATTGTATTAGCACTAATCATTGTAATTTCCTTCTTAGTATAGTTAGCATTAATCATTGTAATTTTCTTCATAACCCTATGTACGATGAAAATGACAAAATGTATGATGATTTTTTGGGGAATGAAAAAGCAATGTTTGACATAAACAAGAAGACATATAAACAACCAAGTTCGATCAGCCTTTTTGGTTGACAAAATTAGCTACCGAAAGTGTTCTAGTAGCAGAAACAATTTAAACATTGTGCAAAAATAAAAGCCATACTTAAACATCCATATTTCACCTATAAATTAAGTTCTGAAACTAACAGAGTTAAGCTATCACAAAAACAAACATTCAGCAGATCATGGAGATTGGCTTGGTTGAGACGAGGCATGGACTTGAGAATAGCTAAAGCTGGCTTGAGTTTGTCTTCCCCTCAACTGTTGTTGAAGTTCCTTGCCACCTTAGTCCAGGTGCACTGTGTCCAAAATCAATATTGATCTATCCAACATCCGTTATTTTTGTAAAAATAGAAAGTACCATATCTCTTGATCCATACTGCACGGAAAGTCAATTAGCACCCAAATTACTAATCTCTAAATAAAACTCCAAATCCAAATCATTTACCATTTCTATCATTGTCCTTGATCACTAAACAAGATACCAAATCCAACAGTTCTTGATATTTCTCGAAGTCCAGTAGCTCTTAGCTTTCCTCTAAGACTAGATAGAATATTCTCAGAAGTCCTTGATCTCATACTCCCAGTATCCTGATATATGATAAAGTACTATCTAATAATTTAAAAATGATGGCCGAGTAATAGCTTAACTAAAGTAAAAAAAACTAATACTTATAGATGCACTTGCAACAACTGATGGTTGAGCATTTCTGGTAGCAGAAATTCCAGATCCACTTGAAGCCTGAGATGGTTGAGTATTTCTGGTACCAACAGTTCTAGATCCACTTGCAGCAGCTGATGGTTGAGTTGTTTTTTGAGAAGCTTGAGTAGCCCGAGTATTTCTAGTACCAGCAATTCCAGAACCACTTGCAACAATTTATAATTGAGTTGTTCCTTGAGTAGCATTAGCATTTCTAGTACCAGCAGTTCCAGATCCTTATCCTTTCTAAAATTTTAAAAAAAACAAATAGTTATAGAAATAAACAAAATACAAGTCACAAATAGAAAACAAATGAATGCATTATCTGATCATTTACCAGGATAGGACACCCCTTCTTGTTCTGACCTACTGTTTTACAATGAGAGCATGTCATTGGTGTCCCTTTCCTTGATCTCTTACCAAAACTCTTTTTCGGTTCATATTAAGCTTTTCTTCTATTTTTCTTAGGTCTACCAGGCATCTTAGTAGTTACAGTAGGCTCAATAGTGGGATTCTGAGTTGATGGCCATATGTCCATGTTAGTTACTGGATGTATGTAATAACTGAAAGCATTCAAGTACATTTCTTTCCTGTACCCAGTGAACAATATAGCCAGCAAGCTCAAATCTCCTAGAAAATATTGCACATATTGCATGGGAGCATGTTATTCCTTTGAGCTGCCATGATCTACATGTGCACGTATTGTTGACAAAGTCAACAATGTGTTTGTATACCCCATGTTGTATCTCATACCCAGTGTCTCCATTCCATTTAAAATCATGCCTAACTGCATATTGAGATTGTTCCTCTATGTACTCCATTGCTATAGGAGATACATCATAAATCCACCTTGTTACAAATTCTCTCACGGTAGCCATCCTCTCTATAACCTTCACTCTAATCTCTTCTAATATGGTTATGATAGACTTGTGCCTAGAAGACAGGATCCAACTGTTGAAAGTCTCACACATGTTGTTCTCCACAGCTTCTGACAATGAAATTCCCTGTGTGTCCTTCCAAGCTTCCCAAAATATGCCATATGAATCTTGTTGAGTTCACACATGTTGCCCTAACCCTATGGTGCTCATTAGGCCTCAAATTAATTTGAACTCTCCTTTGTACAACATAATCTTGCAAAGCAGTTCTGAACTATTTAACACTTTCAAAATCCATTTCCAACTAGAAACAAACTTTCTTGCAAGCAGGAACAAAGTATACCCTGCTGCTGTATATTCTTTGTTGAGTATTATGTACCCCATCTTCATCAACTACTTCATCATTTGTGTCCTTACTATCTGGATCTGAACTGTCCAGGTATTGCGCATCCCTTCGCAATTTCGCAGCATATTTGGAGCCCCTATCCTTATACATATCTTCAAAAACAAGGACTATACCTACATGTCCACTAGGTATCTCATCAGTATTAACTTCACTAGGTCTTAATTTACTATTTTTTTCATTCACTTTAGCCTGTTTAGCAGCAACAACTTCAGGTTCTAGATCACTTGTCTCTCCAAGAATATCTTCATCAGCACCATATAATGACTCATTTGTATCTTCATCATCATCATCGTCGTTGTCGTCGTTATCATCATCGTCAGAAATAGCCTCATAATATCCTCACTCTCAAAACTTCCCTCATCACCCTCAGAATCAGTTGCTAAATGAAAGTTGTAAAACTCACATTCATCTTCACTAAACTCTTCTCTATCCTCTTTTATATCCTCTTCTATATCAGTAGCCCTCTCTTTACCCTTCTCATGAGTGTTATCACCCCTATTTATATCATTGTTAGGTGAGTGTGTTGCCCTAGCATTAACATTACTTGTTTACCCATTGTCACACCTCCTTCTTTATACGCCCCCAAAGGGGTATGGGAGTTTTTCCACTTAAAGTGACATTATTCGAAATGGGATTATTTTATTTTTATTAGAGTCGCCACTTGGAATAGTTTATTTGGTGTCCCAAGTCACCGGTTTAAATCCCAAATTGAGGAATTTTGACTCTGTTTAAATTGTCTGCGAACCAGAAATCCGGGTAAGGAATTCTGTTAACCCGGGAGAAGGTGTTAGGCACTCCCGAATTCCGTGGTTCTAGCACGGTCGCTTAATGATTAAACTTGGCTTAAATTGTTTAATTACTCACTTTTAGGATATATTTGTATTTTTAACCTTTCTTATTATTCGATTATTTAAATAATTAACTCAATNTATCTAAATAATTACCTCAATACGAGTCACGCGTACGTATACTCGTTTTTAGTTTGACGTGTCAAGAATCAGGTCGCGCATATGATGCGAGACTAAATCGCATAGTTTAATTACGTGATATACCTTACATTTTTAAACGTATTAATGATAAAAAAATAATAATACACTTGTGAAGTACTTAATGGAATTTATTTCATGTGTGTGTGAAATGGATATGAAACGGAGTTGAAGGGATGCAACTACGTCGGGATATACGTGAAAGGAGACACCCGGGCGATAGCCGGACGACAAAACCAAACAACTTGGCCCTGCCTGGCGTTAGCCAGGCGTTAGGGCTGAAACGCCAGCCCT
>ML389806.1:72365-88797 GCA_005239525.1 Nicotiana knightiana | reverse complement strand
TGTGTTTTTGGGGTCTATTTATATGTTTAGGACAAACCCTAAACGTGTAAGAGACTTCTATTCTAACCGGAAAACACTTAAACTCATCAAAACTCGGAATTGACCGGAATCAGGGACCCGGGCGTTTGGGCTCAAACGCCCACCTAAGGTCAGGGAAGGCCTGTCGTTTGGGCTCTAAGGCCCCCCTAACGCCAGGGGCTGCCTGGCTTTAGGGGCCAAACNCCCCCTAAGGCCAGGGCAGGCCTGGCGTTTGGGCTCTAAGGCCCCCCTAACGCCAGGGGCTGCCTGGCTTTAGGGGCCAAACGCCTGGATAAGGCCAGGGTGTTCCCTCTTCGCCTCTTAAGCGTATTTTCGACGTATTTGCATCCATTTAGCCCGGTTTCCATCTCCAATTCCCCTACACATGAAATAAACTCCATTAAGCACATAAAACGTGTGTTTTTATCATTAACGCACATAAAATGTAAGGCATATAACATGTTAAACTATGAATTCTAGCCTCGCATCAGCTAGTATCATTTATAATTTGTACTTCTTTTACCTCGTCGAGGTTAGTTAAGATACTTATTGAGTACATTGGATCGGTTGTACTCATACTACACTCCACTTATTTGTGCAAATCCAGGTGTGGGGACTAGTTATCAATAGTAGGCTTTCTTGTTGTACTAAGTTCGAGAGGCGAGGTAGAGTTGCATCCTAGGTCGTAGTTTTGACTTGTCTTTTCCTTACGTACTATTGTTACAGTTCAGACAATATTATTATTGTTCGGTTTCAAACTTGTATTCCTTTCTAGAGCTCATGACTCCGTATTTACCAGTTTCTGGGGGATTTACCTTGTATTGGAAGTACTTTATTACATTGAGGTTGCAGACTAATGTTATTTCTGTAATTATTGTTGTTATGGTTATTTATCGTTATATTTCGGCTTGCCTAGCTGGTGTGTTACGTGCCATCACGATGGGTTGAGATTTTGGATCGTGACACTTGTAGACTAAAGTTTGGTTGTATGTAAAGGAATGGGTTATAATATCCTTGGGTACAGTCGCGAATGTGTATAAAATGTCAATGTTTTCCTTTGTTGAATAATGCTACATGTTTTAGATTTCCAGTATCACTACTTAGAGGCCTCGTTGGCCCAAACTTTAGAATTAAGGAAGGATAAGATGAATGGATGTCAGTTGTCACGGGCTTTCGGGCGTCATGTGTCGGTCGCACCTCCCAAGTTTGGGGTGTGACATCGAAATCTCACGTAACTCATAAATACCAATAACCCATTTGAATACAAGTCCAACCATACTAATTTCATCAAATTCTGACTCCGGATTGATGTTCAAAATTCAATTATTCACTTTAGAAAAGTTTAGACAAAACCCCCCCAATTTCTCTTTCAAATTCACTAATTAAATGCCAAAATCGAAGATGGAATCATGTAATAATCAAATTCGAGTAAAAAATACTTACCCCAAACCATGTGGTTAATATCCCCTCCAAAATCACCCAAATCCGAGCTCCCCTACTCAAAATATGATAAAATAACTAAAACCTTCGAAAAAGAGTACTTTATAACACTGCCCAGGTAAACCCTTCGCGATCGCGAGACCAGCTTCACGATCACGAAGTAAAAATATCATTGCACTCTTTACGTTCGCGGCAAATACCTTGCGAACATGATGCACTACGATGTTAAACCTACACGAACACGATAATGATTTCGCCAACGCGATGTTAACTCCACCAACCCCCAACTCCTCAATGCGAACGATGTACCATTGTTGCGAACGCGTAGAAAAACCCGTTCAAACCTTCACGAACACACTCCTCCTATCGCGACCATAATGAATAAACCACCATTGGCCCCAAAAAGCTCTCTGCGATCGTGATGACCAACAGTCCAACACCAGAAATCAGAGAAACTAGCAATGCAAATATAAGGAAAATGATTCGAAATCACCCTGGAACTCACCCGAGCCTCTCAGGACACCTTCCGAACAAACCAACAAGTCCCATAATATAATACCGACCTACTTGAGGCCTCAAATCATCCATAACAACATCAAAACCATGAATCGCACCTCAAATCAAGCTTAATGGACTAATTTAAATTTTTAATTTCCAAACTTACGCCGAACACGTCTAACAACTCAAAATCGCCTCAAATTTTGCACACAAGTTCTAAATGATATAATGAAACTATTTCAACTCCAGGAACCAAAATCCAAACCCGATAATATCGAAGTCAACTCTCAGTCAAACCTATCAACTTTCCAAACCTTCAAATTGTCAACTTTCACCAAATAGAGCCAAAACTTTACAAAAATACCCAAATGCAAATTCGGGCATACGCCCAAGTCCAAAAATCACCATCCGGACCTACCATAATCATCACAACTCCGATAAGGGGTCAAATACACAAAATAACACAAAAGTCAAACTTGGTCAACTCTTCCAACTTAAAGCTCACTATTTAAGAATCATTCTTCCAAATCAATTTCAAACAACTCGAAGATCAAATAGACCATGCACACAAGTCATAATACACCATAAAAAGCTACTTATGACCTTACACCGCCGAACTAAATGCAAATACTCGAAACAACGGGTCGAATCATTACACCATTAAATGTCATAATCATTAGAGTATGATTCGCCATGAGACAACTGACCAATTGCCCTGAGCATTATTCATAGTTCTTGAGCTATTTGAGAACCAGCCTTAATGTCAAATTTGTACATGTGGGGGAAATAATAACATAATCAGCATAAGCAAGGTGAGTGATTTTTTCCCCTTGTCTTGGCATAGATAATTCTTTATGTCTTGTTTACCCTGAAGTAGATTGAGCATTCTTGAAAAAAACTCTGCCCCCATGATAAACAAGGAAGGGATTAATGGATCCCCTGCCTCACCACCCTAGTAGAGTGAAAGAACCCCTTCCTACAACCATTGATCATGATGTAATAACACACATTAACTATTATTCTTCATACCAAGTCTGTCCATTATTCTACAAACCCATATCTCCTCAGTGTTACGGTAAAAAGTTTCAATTCGTACTGTCATAAGCTTTGACATGTTGTGTTTAAGGACTACATTCCCTCGTCTTATCTTCCGTTCAATCCCATGTATGATCTCTTGAGCTAACAAATTTTTTTGGTTATCAACCTTCCATGAACAAAACCCCTTTGGTTTTAGAGATGAGCTTCAGAATAATAGGGGTTAATCTGGAGCTCATAATCGTAGACATGATCTTATTAGAATAAAAAATAGCTCTTTTAATTTTCTCTTCATCATGGATTGTAGTCAAACATCATTATTTGCTTGAGTTACATCTGATTAATGCACTGTGTAGGTGTTGAAGATGAGAAACTCCTCCTGCAGAAAAAAGCCTCTCAAAGTAGTTAAATGCTTCCCCTGCTCCCATTAATTCAATCTCCATTCTAATTCTTAATTCTGTATATAGTTAGTTTTCTCATTTTTCCCCTTGATAATGTCATGAAAAATTTTCATCTTTAAAATCTTCCTCTTCATGTCATTTACCAAAGAGCGATATTTCCTATGACAAAGGGATAGATAACCTGATCTTCTCACTATAAAATTTAATGACCAGGATGCATAGAGAATTTGTCACCAATCGCTAATTTTGATCAAGTGTGATAATTTTCTCTTGTTGCAACATAAATATCTCTTCATATATTCTTATGACTTATCTTAATTTTCATATCGCCAAATTAAATTGTTTACAATGATAGTTTTGACTATGAGGATTCATGAATGGTCTAAGTGATGAATCAAAAAGAAACTTGTACGAGAAGAGCTATGACTACAAAATAGAATTAAAGACATGACACAAGTATAATCGCAAAATCACGTTCTATTTTCTTAATTTGATTATTATCTTTTTATTGCCTTTTCTATGTTACCTTTTATATAGTCCTAACTTCTATAAATGATAGGGTAGACATTTCATTAAAGTGATGATCATTTTCAAAATACGCTTTATACATATTTCTACCTTATTAAATTAAAACAAGTAAAAACCTTACACAGGTCTTATAAAAATTTGATTGTTCATCTTCGTAACTTCAAATGATAATGATCCATATTGATAATTCATAAAAACTTATAACTTAATTATTATTTCATGTATATATCATTATCTAAAGTTTTATTTAATAATATTAATATTCTATTACAAAATATATATTACATAACTAAATAAACACGTGCCGAGAGACTAATTTTTATTAAAATCTTTTTAAAAGAGAAGCAAAACTAAAAAAAGTAGCCCCAAGAAAGGGCTATAACAAGAAATGAGCGGGAGAAGGATTGCCTCCAAAACAACGTGCATATATGTTCCCTCAGCAAAATAGGAAGAGACATATACGGGCGACGTGTCAGCAAAACAATGAAAAGGAAAAGGTCTCTCCGTTAAAGATGGCGTTTGTCTTTCTCCATTGCCTTTCTTCTTTGCTTGACTTTCGGTTTTCCGTTACCAAAAAGTCCTCCCAATGCGACGTCGTTGTCACTTCATTTACACTATCAACCAAATTGAATATTTTAAATTCAAAGCAAGTAAGTCTCTTCTGGTATTTCTCGTTCATCGCTTCGTTTAATATGGGTTTGAATGTGATTGTCCCCAATGCAGGATAATATGTGTTGTTGATTGCGAATGCGAACCTTATTCACGCCGAGACCATGACTAATCAAAATGCTGAAGCTTCCCAGGTAATAATCATTTTTTGAATATTCCATAACTTGAATTTGTATGGATATTATGATTATGATTATGATTCTTCTTTGATTTGGGTTAACTCGCATTTTTCTATTTTCAGGTAGAAGTGGGTAGTCAGCCACCTGCACCACCTGGGGCGAATGATCAAGCACAGTTGCATTCTGGGAATAAGGTAACTCTGGTCTGTTTACAACTCTTAGCGGTTCATATACTAGAAAAGACTCTATTTTCTTGTTCTGGGTCAAAGTGATTACTTTGATACTCGGTTCATCTTTGCGGCAAAAAGATACTTAGCTTTTATTCTAGTGTTTGGATAAAGCCTAGTCCATCTGATGGTAGCTCTCTTGCACAACAAAGAATGTAACGAGAGCAATCAGTGCATCATCTAAGTTATTGTTCTAATCGTTATGTCACAGGCATTACTTTTTATGAAAGAGATAATTTCTTTTATAAGTCTGTTTCAATTAACCATAGGGAGAATTTCTGCTTATGTATCGAGCCTAAATAGCTTTTACTTCACTTTATAATGTTCTTATTACTAATATTCAACCACTGGTAGAATTTATAGTTGATATACCTTGTATGGATGACAACAACGGGATTCGTTAAGAATTTTTTTTCTTTTTAAATTATTGAAATGAAAATTCTCTTGGCAGGTTTACAAGAGTGGCCCTCTATTTTTATCATCAAAAGGTCAGTCTTCCATCTTCTATGCTGAATTTTGGCATAAACTTAGGAAATGGTCTTGATCTCTCCTCTCTTCTTCTTGCGTCTTGCTTTTGCTTATGATTTAAAAGTCATATTCTTCATCTTTCTCTTGCTCTCTGATGCTAAAATGTTAAATGTTGTCTATATAGTTAAAATCTAAAACATATTATGGGGTTTGTCTCTTGGCATCCAATTGAGTTGGAGTTAGAATGCAAGGTGAAAGGGTGCTGTTGAGTGTTGTGGATAGTGGATAATTCTAATGTTTCAGCTCTATATCTGAAAGCTTCCGTAAGTATTCATATTTTTAAAAGACTAACACACTTATATAGCATTTGAATACACATATTTTTCTATAATTGGTTGATCTAGGCACTTTTCAAAGAGACACCGTATCTCTGTTTCTATTAAAAAAAGGGAAAAAGGCCAAATATACCCCAGAAAAAGTTTAAATATATCCCTTGTTATACTTTGAGTCCAAAAATATCACTGTCGTCATACTATTGGTTCAAATTGTTAGGACCGAATAAATCAACGTCATGCAGGAACTAGTAGCGCAACAATTGAACGAAGATAAATCAGACAACAAAAGAGAAATCTACCAAAAGAAACACAAACATTTAACGTGGTTCGGTCAATTGACTTACGTCCACGGTGGAGATGAGCAATAAAAGAGAGTACAAAATATCGAGAGAACAACCTCACGAAGAGGCAAATACAAGTGACACACTAACCACTTGTCCGTAAAGTTCTCCCCCTAAACACGACTCTCAAACCCATATGGCTACATTATGGATGCTACTGAATGAGAAGGAAGGATCTNACTAACCAAATATGGAAGAATTATAATTTCCTTCTACAAGAAGGAAAACCCAATTATGGTAAATATGTTGTCCTTTTCTTCAAGAGATAGGAAAACCAAATATGGTAAGAAATCAGGACAACCCCTAACAATTCTTCCCCTTGGCCTGAATTTTCTGACAAAATAAACTTGATCCACCTTATTCATATAATCTTCAACAGGTCGCATCTCCAAATCTCCACCACAAAGTTTGTCTCAACGAGAGTAGCACTCCGGTCAAATTTCTCAAATAAAAATCTTGATTATCGTCAAATAGGTTGTGACTAGAACTGAACCCACCAAGATGAACCTATCTTGAACCTCGCTCTGATACCACTTGTTAGGACCGAAAAAATCAGGTGTCATGCGGGAACTAGTAACGCAACAATTGAACGACGATAAATCAGACAACAAAAGAGAAATCTACCAAAAGAGACAAACATTTAACGTGGTTCGGTCAATTGACTTACGTCCACTACGGAGATGAGCAATCCACTATATAAAAAAGAGTACAAAATATCGAGAGAACAACCTCACGAAGAGGCAAATACAAGTGACACACTAACCACTTGTCCGTAAAGTTCTCCCCCTAAACACGACTCTCAAACCCATATGGCTACATTGTGGATGCTACTGAATGAGAAGGAAGGATCTTCAATTTATAGAAGTCCAAACCTTTTCCTACAAGAAAAGAGACTAGCCAAATATAGAAGAATTATAATTTCCTTCTACAAGAAGGAAAGCCCAATTATGGTAAATATGTTGTCCTTTTCTTCAAGAGATAAGAAAACCAAATATGGTAAGAAATCATGACAACCCCTAACAATTCTCCCCCTTGGCCTGAATTTTCTGACAAAATAAACTTGATCCACCTTATTCATATAATCTTCAACAGGTCGCATCTCCAAATCTCCACCACAAAGTTTGTCTCAACGAGAGTAGCACTCCGGTCAAATTTCTCAAATAAAAATCTTGATTATCGTCAAATAGGTTGCGGCTAGAACTGAACCCGCCAAGATGAACCTATCTTGAACCTCGCTCTGATACCACTTGTTAGGACCGAAAAAATCAGGTGTCATGCGGGAACTAGTGACGCAACAATTGAACGACGATAAATCAGACAACAAAAGAGAAATCTATCAAAAGAGACACAAACATTTAACGTGGTTCGGTCAATTGACTTACGTCCACTGCGGAGATGAGCAATCCACTATATAAAAAAGAGTACAAAATATCGAGAGAACAACCTCACGAAGAGGCAAATGCAAGTGACACACTAACCACTTGTCTCGTAAAGTTCTCCCCCTAAACACGACTCTCAAACCCATATGGCTACATTGTGGATGCTACTGAATGAGAAGGAAAGATCTTCAATTTATAGAAGTCCAAACCTTTTCCTACAAGAAAAGGAACTAACCAAATATGGAAGAATTATAATTTCCTTCTACAAGAAGGAAAACCCAATTATGGTAAATATGTTGTCCTTTTCTTCAAGAGATAGGAAAACCAAATATGGTAAGAAATCATGACAACCCCTAACAATTCTCCCCCTTGGCCTGAATTTTCTGACAAAATAAACTTGATCCACCTTGTTCATATAATCTTCAACAGGTCGCATCTCCAAATCTCCACCACAAAGTTTATCTCAACGAGAGTAGCAGTCCGGTCAAATTTCTCAAATAAAAATCTTGATTATCGTCAAATAGGTTGCGGCTAGAACTGAACCCGCCAAGATGAACCTATCTTGAACCTCGCTCTGATACCACTTGTTAGGACCGAAAAAATCAGGTGTAATGCGGGAACTAGTAACGCAACAATTGAACGACGATAAATCAAACAACAAAAGAGAAATCTACCAAAAGAGACACAAACATTTAACGTGGTTCGATCAATTGACTTACGTCCACTGTGGAGATGAGCAATCCACTATATAAAAGAGAGTACAAAATATCGAGAGAACAACCTCACGAAGAGGCAAATACAAGTGACACACTAACCACTTGTCCCGTAAAGTTCTCCCCCCTAAACACGACTCTCAAACACATATGGCTACATTGTGGATGCTACTGAATGAGAAGGAAGGATCTTCAATTTATAGAAGTCCAAACCTTTTCCTACAAGAAAAGGAACTAACCAAATATGGAAGAATTATAATTTTCTTCTACAAGAAGGAAAACCCAATTATGGTAAATATGTTGTCCTTTCCTTCAAGAGATAGGAAAACCAAATATGGTAAGAAATCAGGACAACCTCTAACACAAATATACCCATTTTCCGTTAAAGTTTGTCCAAAGTGGACATCCAATCATATGTGGCACTGACATTTGATGAAGTGAATGCCACATGGCTTGCCACCTTAGCGCCCCTAACCATTTTTTCCCTCATTTATATTTTTTTCGGTTAAGGGTCTGATTTGGCCTTCTACTATCATAAATGGGCTTTATTTACCCTCCGTTTAACATTTCAATCAAAAATATCCTTACCGTTACAGATTTGGTGCATATTTATCTCTTACCCGTTAAAAACATCTTCCCAACTTTTAAAATCCACATGGCATTCCCTTATTGGACCAACTGACCCGCCCCATTTTTTTAATTCACACTCGCCTGTGGAATTTTCAAAGATTCATTACAATTTCAGATTCCAACTCTTTGATGGTGGATTTTTACCTCTGATTGGTACTCAAACTTTTCCGATGGAGAATCAGATGCATCAGATGTAGCAGCTGTTGACTCATACCGGCAACCAAGAACGGCTCGTTTGTTGATTTAGATGGCTTAATAGATCCATTAACATTGCATTCTACCTGAAGTTAATGATGAATACCATCTACCTTTACTATCACCATCCGCCTGTTCACCAAATTACAGTAAATTGATGAGTTAATCACAATAAATGTGATGTAGAGTGAAAAGAAAATTGATTAGTTAACCACAGTATTACCGAATCGTAAAAAAAGTGGGAAGAAGAAATTGGAGCGGCAACATCTCGATAGCGTGCAGCAGTTGTACTGCGAAGGATTGTAGTGATAGAGCATTTCGAAATCCTGTGCATTTCGTCTAACCAAATGCGACAGAACGAGAAAACGAAGGAGGAGACAGGTGAGCGAGAGTTTAAGGAGTAGGGTTTTAGAGAGAGGTTTAAAGAAGCTTCTGGAAATTATTAATGGAAACGTAGCGGATTCAATCAAGTGTTAGAGTAAATTCAGTGAGGATAATTTGGTCATTTCAACCTCTTCTCGTGGATCGTGGGCTCTAGACTTCTCAGCTTACCACAATGCCACGTGGCGAGTCAGTTGGTCCAATAAGGAAATGTCACGTGGATTTTAAAAGTTGGGAAGATGTTTTTAACGTGTAAGGGATATATATGCACCAAATCTGTAACGGTAAGGATATTTTTGATTGAAAAGTTAAACGGAGGGTAAATAAGGCCCATTTATGATAGCAGAGAGGCAAATCAGACCCTTAACCGTATTTTTTTTCCACCACTAAAATTTTCTTTCCCTCCACCACTATTGCCACCATTACCGCTATCATGAAAAGTATTGCATTTCAAATTTTAGTCTTTTATATATGGATTAAGGGCGCTGAGGTGGCATGCCATGTGGCAATAGTGTCATGTAGGATTGGATGTCCACCTTGGACAAACTTAATAGAAGAGGGGTATACTTGAACCAATAGTATTACGGCAAGGATATATTTAGACAAAAAATATAGCGAAGTGTATATTTAAATCTTTTCTCATAGTACAAGGATATATTTGGCCCTTTGCCGTTAAAAAAATTAAGAAAAAAGATGGATTGAACCCAGTGCTGCAAACTAAATGGAGCTCGTAAAAATGGGCCAATAAATGAAGAAGGAAAATTTAGAGGGTTAATGATCTGTCTTAAATATATGTACTTCTGAATTTGCTTGCTTTACAGCCTTCACTTTGTTTTATTTGCTTGTGAGGTGCACGATCTACTCTTGGCTGCACAAATAACATGGTCTTGCTACCTTTTTATTTGACACAACCTACTATGTGACCCATAATAACGCTTTGAGTCAAGTTTCATCAACAAAAAGTGAAAAAATAAAAGAAAAAGGAACCATGATAAGTTCAGTTTCTGTTGTTCTTCCTTGAGAACCAAAAGAAAGCATCTTCCACAAGAAGGTCTTTGTATTTAAACCTGCCATGGCATACTTGAAGTCTACCCTCTTGTAGTAATAGTTTTGAGTGATATATTTGTTGACAACAAGAAATGGTAGTGCCATATGTATCATTTATTTTGATATATATTATTTTGATTTATCTACAGATGCGTTCAGCTGTATATTATTTAATGCAGATTCCTCTTTTACTTTTGAGGATGGTGTCTCAGTTCTTTTCTCATTAGCTAAAATATAATTGTTATTTTATTTTTCTGCATGCGGTCTTATTAAATATCTGGACTATAAAACCTTCTTTTTCATTGTTTTTATATTTCCACTTTTCTTTTTTCTTTATTGACAGGCAAAGTATTTATATTTCATTAAGTTGTATTTCTAGCTAGATATCTGCTTTTGTGTTTCCTGTCTTATGCTTTCTTTTTCCTGTCTTATGCTTTCTTTTGTTCTATATGATTTAAAGTCTTGTATCACATTGTTTCAAGGTAGTACTTTGTAATGTTTATGCTAAAAGTTCAAATATGTGTCACGAGGTTCATGCGAATGTATATTTGATAATTAGGTTTATGTGAACATTGACTAATGTTCTATATTTTTATTAGAAAGCAAGAAAAGTAAGAGAGATTTATCATTATCATAAAATTAGATGTTTCTGATTTCTTTTGCAATAGGAATTGGTTGGACATCATGGAAGAAGAGGTGGTTCACTCTAACAGAAAACTCATTGGTCTTTTATAGAAGTGATCCAGTGAGTTTCATCTCTTACAACTGTACCATGATTGTTTGTTACTATTATGCTCCAGACTCTGTTGGTTACTAGCTTACTTTGCAAGTATAAGGCATTACCCATTTGTAATCCATACCATAATTGTTTTAGTAAGTTTTCTGGATCACTTCTTTTATACCAATTCATTCTGACAAGGAATCTGAATTTGAACTCTTTATATGTATGTATTACATGGGTTAATAGTTAGAAAATTATTAGTATGGGGTTGTTTCCCTGTATGAAGCTATATAGAAGGTTCAAAAAGACAACAATATTCCAAAAAAAAATAAAAAAGAAAAACTAAAAAGGAAAAAAGAAAAGTAACAAAGTGAATTGGACGGCTAGGTTTGTAATTCTTTAGGCATCAGAACAACTACAAATAATCTTATTAAACCTGAATATCGAGTTTTGCCAATTTGAAGCTCTTCCTTTTTCTGTCTCCTATATGCACAACTGGCCCACCAGAAGCAAATTGGTTATTGTCTGTCAAAGATTTACCTTCCACATGTCCCATATACTCCTAGTTGTTCAGGAAATATTCAAACAGATGGCAGTTATTAACTTATTATCATATAAGCCAAAAAAAAAAAAGTGCAATCGTTGTTGTCTTTTAAAAATTCTTACACTAGTGTATTATGCCATTTTGGTTCTGATCTTCTTGCATACATTTTTTGTTTGAAAAACTTGCTCGGTTATAATCACGACATATTGCTATTGAGTGCACAGAAATGCAACCTTTCTTTACTCCTGCATCGAGATTTCCCCTATTTAGTTGATTCCTACTACCAAATTATGAGAAAGTTCAGGCAGTGCCAGCCCTCTATTTGGTCAACATTACCATTTGACTTCTGTTGCTGATGGCTAATATGTTATGATGCAATCGAAGAGTAAAAGCTTTTTGGTGCTTAGAGTGAGAACCGTGATTCTTGTATTAGTGATGTTGCCATGGCCTGAAAGCATCTTCTATCTCCCCTGGTGGTATCTATCTTAGCTAAAACTGTGTTAATTATACAATTGTTACTCTTTATGTCTTCTATCTGAGAACGAGGTCTTGACCAGCTTTCATATCCATGTTGTTTTTAGTGAGTTAATTTGGTCAAGGATTGGAAAAATATATGATCTAGAAGTTTAACACATAATCTACCGCACTTGATAATGAAATCTGTATGCCTGCTAAGAAGATTGAACAAGCAGCCTCTATATGGTGAAGTTTGAATCTCATTTAAAAGAGTATATGGTTATGGTACATTAGTTTTTCCCTTTTCTTTTTGTTACATAATTTTTTCTTTAATGTGGGATCTGACAAGTGTGTTCTTTTCAACCTATGTCAAAGGTAGGTAAGCCGAATTCTATTACTATATTTTAAGTGTTAGTTTGGTAGTTAAATAGTTGTAAATAACCCTAATCCCATATGTATTAGGAGTAGAACATGTATTATAAATATATATAGGGCTCATTGTATCATTGTCAATATATGTGAATAATATATTTTTCCGTGTATTCTCACATGGTATCAGACAATATTTTAAAAGGTTGGGGCGTGAGGCGAGGCGTAAGCCCTGAGACATGGGGCGTAAGTCCCACAGACCTTTAAATTTTATTAATTTCAAGAATTTTAAGATAGTAGAAAATAAAAATTAATTATAAAAATTACATTAAAATCACAAAATTATAACAAATAATTTATTTAAAATATTTATAAATTATAATTCACTACGAATAATACGAAAAGCATGACATATATCATAATATGCAAATTAGCTGCAACGTCGTTACAATTCAAACACCAAAAGTAATGTATTCGATGCGAAATCTTATATGTATCTCTGAAGGAGAATCTTGAAAGAATTTCAATATTATAATTTGATATTTTCTTTAAATACTCCTTTTATATAGTATGCTTTCTTTTTGAAAGAGAATTTATATAAAAACATAATTCACAATTATAAGTATTGTATCTCGTAAACGTGCAAAAAACTAATATTTAGGAAAATAAATATAAAAAAATTAAGGACTATTATATAATAAAGACATAACAAAAGTTAATAAATAAATACTTTTAAATGAAAGATTTAATTAGAATTTACTATCATAGCAGTCTTAATGGATAACATGCAATACTTTTTATTTTAATTATGACATAAAATACTCTCAATTAATGATTAAGAAAAAAGTAATTTTGAATAGTCAACGATTTATTAAGAAAATTTGAGGATTTACAAGGTTATTTACACACAATTACATAGAGTTCTATTAGGCAAGCCCAGTACGCTGGGCGTTGGGCGTGTCTGGGGGCGTAAGCCTCGGCGGCCGAGGCGTAATTCTCACGGAACTAAGCCCCACATATAAGCCCAGGGGCATTTTACGACTGCTCTGTCCCGGGGCGAGTCCCAATTCTACCTTTTATCAGAGCCGTGGTGTTGAGACACATTCGGGAACTAGAATACAGAGCAGAAGGCACCGTGCCTCAATTTTCCGGCGACTTTTTCAAGGCTGTTTGCATTATCTCTCCGTTAGTGTTGTGCAAAATTCAACACTACCACAAGATCTGTCATCGTCCGCCGACCAAAGTCTAGTGAACATCTCCGGCAGAAACCTCCTCACGCGCCCTCACGCGCCCTCAGAAGCTAGGGTTCCAGCGAGCGCGTGAGCTCACGCGCCGGTGAGTACGACCACTTTCGGCCATTTTTTGAAGAAGTTTCTTCAGGACAGTTAGGTCGTCTACTAATTCCGCCCCTACCCGTACTGTTTACGATTGATTCTGACCATTTTGAGTTTTTTCGGCGACTACACTGTTTTTTTTTCTTGGCAGCTACAGTAATTTTCCGACAAAAACAGTGTCTCCTTCATCTGTTTCAGCGTGTTTTCAATTGATTCTTTTTGTTATTTGGTGATAATTTTACAGACTTCTCTTCAATCCAACGATGTCGTTGGGAGTTGATGCTTTCGGGTCTAAAAACCCGGGCTCTGGCAGTTTCGGTGTTATGATTACCTGAGAATCTTTAATGGGAAGGTGAAACTACTTAGTTTGGGCTTCGTCTGTCGAGCTGTGATGTAAAGGTCAAGGTGTTCAAGATCATTTAATCCAGAAGTCTAGCGAAGGAGATGAAAAGGCCGAAGCACTTTGGGAGAAGATCGATGCTCAATTATGCAGTATTCTGCGGCGATCTATTGATTCCAAGTTGATGCCCTTGTTTCGTCCATTCTAAACAAGTTATTTGGTTTGGGAAAAGTCTCGCACTTTATACACTAATGACATATCTCGTTTCTATGATGTGATATCATAGATGACAAATTTAAAGAAACATGAATTAGATATGTCTACTTACTTGGGACAAGTACAGACAGTCATGGAGGAATTTGAGAAGTTGATGCCAGTTTCTGCTAGTGTTGAAAAACAACAAGAGCATCGACAAAAGATGTTTCTAGTTCTTACTCTTGCTGGACTTCCTAATTATCTTGACTCAGTACTCGATCAGATTTTGGCTAGTCCGACTGTCTCCACAGTTGATGAATGATTTCTCTCGATTACTTTGCCTTGCTGCAGCACCAAGTCACCTAGTGATCTCACCACAGACACTTGACTCATCTGTTCTCGCATCCTAGACAGTGGACAATCGGGCATGTCAAACTATGGAGAATAGACGAGGAGGAGGTCGTTTTGGAAGATCTAGACCCAAGTGCTCTTATTGTCATAAACTTGGACACACTCGTGACGTGTGCTATTCTTTACATGGCCGTTCACCCAAAAATGCTTATGTTGCTCAGACCGAGACTACAAGTAGAGACTTTCTTTATCTGAAGGAGAGTATAATGAGTTCCTTCCGTATCGAGCAAGTAAGCAAACATCTCCACAAGTAGCCTCTGTTGCTCAGACTGATACTTCTGTTGCTGGTAATTTCTTGTGTTTCCCAGTCTAGTACTCTTGGACAATGGATTGTGGACTCAGCCGCTTCTGATCATATCTCTGGTAATAAATCACTTTTGTCAAATATTGTGTATTTACAGTCTCTTCCCATTGTTACCTTAGCCAATTGGTCTCAAACTAAAGCAAAAGGAGTTGGACAAGCGAATCCTCTACCCTCTGTCACTTTAGATTCCGTTCTTTATGTCCCTGGTTGTCCTTTTAGTCTTACATCTGTTAGACGTTTGACTCGTGCCCTCCATTGTAGTATATATTTTATTGATGATTCTTTTATGTTGTCTAGAATCGCAGTACTGGCAGACGATTGGAACATGACTTGAATCAGAAGGCTTTTACTACCTTAACTCACTCAATTCCTCCAAGGCATGTCTAGTTACAGATCCTCCGGACCTAACTCACAGAAGTTTAGGACATCCAAGCTTATCCAAGCTTCAGAAGATGGTGCCTAGTTTGTCTAGTTTATCTACATTAGATTGTGAGTCATGTCAGCTCGGGAAATATACCCGAGCCTCCTTTCCTCGTAGTGTTGAGAGGCATGCAGAGTCTGTTTTTTCTTTAGTTCATTCTGATATATGGGGTCCTAGTAGAGTCAGTTCAACCTTGGAATTTTGTTATTTTGTTAGTTTCATTGATGATTATTCAAGATGTACTTGGATTTTCTTAATGAAAGATCGTTCTGAGTTGTTTTTTACATTCCAGAATTTTTGTGCTGAAATCAAAAATCAATTTGGTGTTTCTATTCGCACTTTTGGCAGTGATAATGCCTTAGAATATTTATCCTCTCAATTTCAGCAGTTTATGACTTCTCAAGGAATTATTCATCAGACCTCTTGTCCTTATATCCCTCAGTAAAATGGGGTTGCAGAGACAAATAATAAGCACATCATTGAGACTGCTCGCACACATCTCATTGAATCTCATGTTCCGTTGCGTTTTTGGGGCGCTGCAGTTCTCACAACTTGTTATTTGGTTAATCGGATGCCTTCATCTCCCATCCAGAATCAGATTCCGTATTCAGTATTGTTTCTCAAGTCACCCTTATACTCTCTTCCCCCTCGTGTTTTCGAGAGCACTTGTTCCGTTCATAACTTAGCTCTTGGGAAAGATAAGTTAGCTCCTCGTGCTCTCAAGTGTGTCTTCCTTGGTTATTCTCGTGTTCAGAAGGGATATCGTTGTTACTCACCTGATCTTCGTAGGTACCTTATGTCATCTGACGTCACATTTTTTGAGTCTAAACCTTTCGTTACCTCTTCTGACCACCTTGATATATCTGAGGTCTTACCTATACCGACCTTTGAGGAGTTTACTATAGCTCCTCCT
>ML389806.1:47114-72355 GCA_005239525.1 Nicotiana knightiana | reverse complement strand
CCCCCCCCCCACACACACAGAAGTCTTACCCATTCCAATTGTTGGGGAGTCTAGTGTGGCTCCTCCTAGATCCCCAGCCACAGGAACACCACTCTTGACCTATCATCGTCGTCCGCACCCAGCATCAGGCCCAGCTGATTCACGTTCTGCACCTGATCTTGCTCCTACCGCGGACTTGTCTCTTCCTAGTACACCGATTGCACTTCAGAAAGGTATACGAACCACACTTAATCCTAATCCCATTATGCCGGTTTAAGTTATCATCGTCTGTCATCACCCTATTATGCTTTTATATCTTCTTTGTCCTCTGTTTCCATCCCTAAGTCTACCGGTGAAGCATTATCTCATCCAGGATGGCGACAGGCTATGACTAACGATATGTCTGCTTTACATACGAGTAGTACTTGGGAGCTTGTTCCTCTTCCTTCAGTTAAATCTACCGTTGGTTGTCGCTGGGTGTATGCAGTCAAGGTTGGTCCGGATGGCAAGGTTGATCGACTTAAGGACCGTCTTGTTGCCAAGGGATATACTCAGATATTTGGGCTCGATTACAGTGATACCTTCTCTCCCGTGGCTAAGGTAGCATCAGTTCGCCTTTTTCTCTCCATGGCTACTGTTCGCCATTGGCCTCTCTATCAGCTGGACATTAAGAATGCTTTTTTACACGGTGACCTTGAGGATGAAGTTTATATGGAGCAACCACGTGGGTTTGTTGCTCAGTGGGAGTCTTGTGGCCTTGTATGTCGCTTCTCACTTTATGGTCTAAAGCAGTCTCCTCGAGCCTGGTTTGGTAAGTTCAGCATAGTTATCCAAGAGTTTGGCATGACTCGGAGTGAAGCTGATCACTCTGTGTTTTATCGGCATTCTGCTTCAAGTCTCTGTATTTATGTGGTGGTCTATGTTGATGATATTGTTATTACCGACAATGATCTAGTGCAGAAGCAGAATATCGAGCAATGACTATGGCAACATGTGAACTAATTTAGATCAAACAATTGCTCAAGGAGTTGAAATTTGGTGAAATCAGCCACATGGAACTTGTGTGCGATAATCAAGCTGCCCTTCGTATTGCATCAAATCCGGTGTTCCATGAGAGGATTAAACACATTGAGATTGATTGTCACTTCGTCAGAGAAAAGATACTCTTAGGAGATATTGCTACAAAATTTGTGAAGTCGAATGATCAGCTTGCTGATATTTTCACCAAGTCTCTCACTGGTCCTCGTATTAGTTATATATGTAACAAGATCGGTACGTATGATTTATATGCACCAGCTTGAGGGGGAGTGTTAGTTTGGTAGTTAAATAGTAGTAAATAACCCTAATCCCATATGTATTAGGAGTAGGACATGTATTATATATATATATATATATATATATATATATATATATATATATATATGGCTCATTATATCATTGTCAATATATGTGAATAATATATTTCCCGTGCATTCTTACATTAAGGATGCTGCCAGGTAGAAGAAATTCCTTCTCCCGAGTCTTCATTTTAATTTGTCATGTAATTTATATGGGTCTTCCAAGCTTCAGAGTAATCCAGCTAACACCTACTATTGTACTGTTTACCTAAGAGCTGATTCCCTATTCAATGTTTATTGATGACCTTTCCTCTTCTTGAGAAGATATCACAGTCGAAGGGCTTAATGTGAATAATCGAGAAGTTAAATGGTTTTTGAAACGCCTCTCACTTGCAATTTAATAATGTAAAATCCACCGAAATTTCTAGGTTCATTTAAAGAACAAAAATTTAAATTGAGCTTCGAAATGCTTTGCCTCGTATAGTTTCTTGACATGGGGTTAAACTAATATAGAAATATACAGTTGATTTGCCTCATTCAGGCCTAAAGTTTGCCATTTACTCATGAAAATCTCCATTTTTCACAGAGACCAGATTCTTGATACATTTGCATTACTCTGCTCAATTTCTTGCTTCGACTTTGTAGTAGTATCAGCTGTTCCACAAATCCTATTTGTTAGTGTTCATCTTATGCACCAAAATGCAATATCTTCACTGGTGAAGAATTTGTTGATCTATTAGAAATTATTCTGTGTTACTTCATTTCTTTGGCTGATTGTTTTCAGAATGCTGCTCCGCAAAAGGGAGGCGAAGTGAATTTAACCCTTGGAGGTATTGATCTCAACAGTTCAGGCAGGTTGGCTTATTATTTCTTGCTATGATTCATATAGTTACTAGCAGAGACAAAGCCAGAAATTTATCTAAGGGTGTTCAAATTAGAAAGAGATAGGGTGTTCAATATATGTCATATACCTCTAAAATCTTATATTTTACCTATATACGCATTGTAATTTTTCGACGAAGGGTGGTCAATTAACAATGTAGCTTCGCCCATGGTTACTAGTGTGGCTTTCTTTTGTCAAGTAATACCAGAGTGGTAAATGATGCTATTTTTCTTCTAATTTTTCAGCGTGGTTGTCAAAGAAGATAAAAAGCTGTTGACTGTTCTCTTTCCTGATGGCCGTGATGGACGATCTGTCACACTTAAGGTGCCAATATTTTTGGTTGTTTCTTTTTAGCTTTATTAATGTTCTCATATTCCTGTTAAACTTTGATATTCGCTCTCTCATGCATGATTATACATGCAAAAAGAATTTGCTCTATATTGCATTGGTTTGCGGTCTAGGAAGGGAAAGGAAAGACAGAAAACATGCGCTTACGCACTTGCATTCATGTGTGCTTTCGATCCGGAGTTGCGGTGCTACTTCCCATTCTCGTTCTTGACTTTTAGCTGCATTACTATTTAGGGTGTTAAATTTAGCCCACAAAAAGTGGGCAAGCCTAAAGAGAGGTAGAGGTAGATCGAGGAAGAATTTGGGAGAGGGGATTGGACAGGACATGGCACATCTCCAGCTCACCGAGGACATGAACCCTAGATAGTAGAGCATGAGGTCGAGGATTAGGTTAGAAGGTTAGTAGGTAGTCGAGCGATTTCTCTCTTTTCTGTAGGAGATCATGGTTCTAGTTTAGAGCACTTCATCTGGTCCCTCTTCTCTTTATCTGTATTTTTGTTATTATTCTATTATTATATTATTCTCCGGATCTATAACTATTATTGTTTCTTTTACTTTTGTTATCTTTACTATTTTGTTGTTTTCTTTTTACCCTCGTATTTTTTAAACCAGTTCCAAAAATGTTTTTCCTTGAGCCTAGGGTATAATGAAAACATCCTCTCTACCTCTCACACAAGATAGGGGTAAGGTCTGCATACACCCTACTGTATGAGGTAAAATTGGTTAGCGACAGGTGGATGGATGACAAGGTGACACGTGTAACTCGAGACAGGTAATATGTGAGTCAGCTAATAGTTGACATCCGATACAAATATGAATGGTACTGTGTAAATTCCGAAGGCATGGGAACCAATAACAAAGGTTGAAAGGAAGTTATCGGTTGAGAAAGACAACATTCAATGAGCAGCCGTTACAAAGAATCTCTGTATTAATAGCCAACCGTTATGCAGCCATCAATGGCGGTTTTATTCTCATTCAAGAGGAGCTTGATTTGGGGATCTTGTCTCCCAAAATAGAGCTATAAATAGGAGATTTAGTATCCATTGTAAGGCACGAAAAATCATCTATACTCAAAGATTGTAACTTGCTATCATTTTATAAAAATACCTGCTTTCTTTTGTTCCTAACATTGTTCTTATTATCGCTTCCGAACGGGCTCGTCACACAGACAAGCTTGTATTTCCTTTAAGTTATTCTATAATCTTATTTTTCTTCTTACTTATTTTATATTTTTGGATCAAATTAACTCACGTGTCTATAAACCACGTTACAAATTCAACTGTACCATTTTACGGGTAAAAAAACAGTATAGTTTGGCGTCCACGGTAAGGCATAGACAATTGTGTAATTACTTTGGTTCATTCATCTATTTCTAACAAAGTTTGATTCGTTTTTATTAGCAAAAGAAAAATCAGATATGGCAGCTAACGACGTGAACAATTCCTACAATGTTGGAGCACAAAACGAACGTTAAGATGTGTTCCAACGTGATGATTCAATTAGCGAAACTCGCAATGAAGGAAATGAAACAACTCCAGTTCGCGAAGGTCAAAATCCTCGACATGTGAGAAGTCCAACTCCTGATGATGCGGATGATGAACACATTGTTTGAAACGGTCAAAATTTTGAGGGAGCAACAAAGGGAAATTATGAATCACCTCTCAAGGTAAGACTCGGTGATGACAGAATTGAAGCAGGCCATTTCCAATAAATCCAGTGGAGGAGTTCAGATTCCTCCCAGCGTTCTTGCAAATCAAACATTTCAAAGAACCGGTAACGACGCTCCAAGGGAGGAGTTCGATTTTAATGAAGTAGGTGGTATAGTTAGTGGATCCGGGAACGACAATAACGTTAATGATCCTTTCAAAATCGAGCTCATGAGATTCATGAAGGAAATGATTGAACGAATAGACCAAAATGCTAAGGTATTTCATGCTCGGATGGATCAGATCCCGGGAGAGCTATCGGTGCTAAAGGGACCGGATTCCATGAAGTGTTATACACTGTTGCCGTTCAAACCAAGTGCAGCCTCAGAGTTGATTCCAAAAAGATTTAAGATGTTGGATATTTCGAAGTATGATGGGACTTCAGATCCATAAGAGCATATCACGATCTACACTACGGTTGTAAAGGGAAATGACTTGGCCCAACACGAGATTTAATATGTCTTGTTGAAAAAATATAGTGAAACCCTGACGAAGGGTGCTTTAACTTGGTATTCTCTTTTACTTGAGCATTCCATTGATTTTTTTGAAATGCTTGCAGATTCTTTTATTAAAGTTCATGTTGAGGCAAGAAAAGTCCAAGCAAGGAAGTCGGATATATTCATATTTGTCCAAGGAGAATTCGAACTATTGTGAGAGTTCATGATCCGATTTCAGAAGGAAGGATGTTG
This sequence comes from Nicotiana knightiana, assembly GCA_005239525.1. NCBI lineage: Eukaryota > Viridiplantae > Streptophyta > Magnoliopsida > Solanales > Solanaceae > Nicotiana > Nicotiana knightiana. The sequence goes on along the minus strand of ML389806.1, from coordinate 67,413 downwards.
TTGCTAGCAGTACCGGATGAGTGGGCAGCTGAAGCGTTTACAAAAGGTCTTAACTCATTGAGCTCCGATGCCTCCAGGAAATTGAAGGAAAGCTTGTTAAAATTTCAGGTAACCCACATATCGTTACGAGTCAAAGATTAGAATAGAAGATGATCAACTGAGTTCCTCGGTGTCTTCCAAAGAACGTAATCGTGATCGGAATCAGGATAGGTTTAAAGCTGCAGATCTGCAGATCGGATCTTCCTGAGGTCACTTTCAGCCTTACGAATGGGCTGATGGGCGAGGAAATAAAGGCTTCTGATAGAAGAACGGACCGTGGTCAGAGTAGCAGAATTTTACAAGATAAAGAAGCATTGGGGTCCCGAGATACATCGTATCCTCGGTTATCCGACTACAACTTTAACGTCGGTTTAGTAGATTTGGTGTCGGCTATGATAAACTTTAAGGAGGCTAGGTTTCCGAAACCAATGCGATCAGATCCTAGTCAAAGAGATCTTACTCTATGATGTGAGTTCCATGGGACACATGGTCATAGGACTGGGGACTGCCGGCACCTACGCGAATAGGTTTCAACGTTGTTGAAGAATGGCCGCCTTAGAGAATTTCTAAGTGATCAGGCCAAAAATAATTATGGAAAAAGTCGAGACACTGGGGAGCCATCTAAACCGGCTGCAGACATGACTTTTGGTGGTGACAAGGTAAATAGGGTGACATTTTCAGCAGCAAAGAAGACGAAGATATCGATAACTCATGGCAAGAGGATCCGAGAAGCTTTAGAAGATGACATAACTTTCACAAAAGATGATGTTGATGGACTTCTACTGTACAATGATGCCCTTGCAATATCTCTTAATGTCTTAGTTTTTAAAATTAAACATGTGTTAGTTGATCCAGGTTGTTCAGCCAATATCATACAATGGGGAGTTTTAGAGCAAGCAAGGTTAACAGGAAACATAGTTCCGACAACAAAGCTTCTGGCCGGGTTCAACTTAACAAGTGTAATGACCGAGGAGAATTTTACTGCCCACAAATGCCGAAGGCGTAACGAATACCACTTTGTTCAAAGTGGTAGATGGCGACATGGGATACAATGTGATCCTTGGAAGGCCTTGGATAAATGAAATGAAGGTTGTACCGTCAACTTATCATCAATTGCTGGAATTTCCCCTCGGAGGGAGTCAAGCAGATTAGAGCAGATCAACCGTCTGCAAGAGAGATGAATGCAGTGACCTTGTCCAGTAGCAAGGGAAAAGAAATAAGCAAATAGCAATTACAGGAGCTGGTGCCCTCTTCCACCCCGATTGAAGATAATGGAGAAGAGGAGTCATCAGATTTTATCAGGTAATAAGAGTTTTTCATGTACCGGGGGAAACGGATGCGAGCAAATCAACCACTGAAGAACTCAAACAAGTGGCCTTGTTCATAGAGTTCTTAGAAAGGAAATTCCATTTAGGAACGGGGTTGAGTCCCGAACTCAGATTAAAAATTATAAATTTTCTAAAAGCTAACGTGGATTGTTTTGCATGGTCACATTCAGATATGAATGGTATTCCATTGGAAGTAGTTGTCCACAAGCTGAGTTTGGATCCTAACTTCCCTCCAGTAAGGCAGAAGAAACGACCGATATCAGAGGTCAGAAACAGGTTTGTCAAAGAAGAGGCAACCCGGTTACTAAATATAGGTTCAATTCTAGAGATAAATTACCTCGATTGGTTAGCTAACGTAGCGGTAGTATCAAAGAAGAATAATAAATTTGGAATTTGTGTAGATTATAAAGATTTGAATAAGTCATGTCCTAAGGACTCTTTTCCGTTGCCAAACATTGATCAAATGATTGATGCTACGGCGGGCACGAGTTAATGAGTTTTTTAAATGCATATTCCGGGTATAATTAAATTAGGATGCACCCAAAAGATCAAGAAAAAACCCCATTTATCACAAAATTTTGCACATACTGCTGTAATGTGATGCCTTTCGGGCTTAAGAATGCCAGAGCCACTTACTAGAGGCTTATTAATAAAATGTTTGAACAACAAATTGGTAAGACAATGGAGGTTTATATTGACGACATGTTGATTAAGTCTCTTAATGCAGGAGATCATTTGACTTATTTACAAGAGACGTTTTTCTAAGAAAGTACAACATGAAGCTCAAACCGATTTTGGAGTTGGTTCTGAAAAGTGATCTCTCAAAGAGGAATTGAGGTAAACCCCGATAAGATAAAAGCCATCGTAGATATCTTGACCCGGATCACTTGACAAGTGTGAAGGAAGTGCAGAGGTTGACCGGTAGGTTAGTACCTTTAAATAGGTTTATATCAAGATCTTCGGAGAAATGCCATCATTTCTTCTCGCTTTTGAAAAAAAAGAATGATTTCGTATGAACTCCGGAATGCCAACAAGCATTGAAAGACCTAAAATGGTACCTGTCTAGCCCTCCGTTGTCAAAACAAAGGAAGGTGAGCAGTTGTTAATCTATTTAGCGGTTTCAAAAGTAGCGGTTCGAGAGGAGGAAGGTACACAACTTCCTGTTTACTATGTTAGTAAAATTTTATAGAGAGCGGAAACACGTTATCCACACCTCGAACAGTTGGCCCTAGCTCTCATAGTCACATCTCGAAGGCTTAGGCCTTAGTTTCAATGTCATCTCATAGCTGTTGTGACAACTTTTTCTTAAGGAATGTCCTTCATGAACCTGAATTATCGGGTCAATTGGCTAAATGGGGAGTTGAAGGTAGTGAATTCGCCATTGATTACAAACCTACGACTGATCAAGTTGCAAGTTTTGGCCGACTTTGTGGCTGGCTTTAGTCCGGGACTGATGCCTTTAGCTGCTAAGGAAGTATTGCTGATATCTGGTTGTATCACGTGTTTGGACCTTGTTTACGGATGGAGCTTCTAACGTAAAACGGTCTGGTCTCGGGATAATGTTAATCACTGTTTCGGGAGAAACCCTGAGACAGTCCATTAGAACTACACCATTAACTAACAATGAGGTCAAGTACGAGGCTTTAGTTGCAAGACTTGAATTAGCTCGGGGACTAGGCCCCGAGGTAATTGAAATAAAGTGCGACTCCCAACTGGTAGTGAACCTGGTGTATGGAATTTTCGATACCAAGGAGGAGCACATGCAATATTACTTGAATAAGGTTCAAATATTACTTTCCCGATTCAGGGAATGGTCAATCATCCACATTCCAAGAGAAGAAAACGCGGAGGCAGACATATTGGTCAATTTGGGGTCATCCACAGAAATAAAAGAAACTGATTTCGCTGCGATCGTTGAACTGTTGCATTCGGTATTGGACGTGGATGGATATTGTGAATTTAACTCAACCAACCTAATTTGGGATTGGAGAAATGAGTTTATAGAATATTAAGGCATGGCAAATTTCTTGATGATCTAAAAGCATACCAGGCACTACGGACTAAAGCTGGTCGTTATTGTCTTATTGATCGTCAATTGTACAAATCTTTTTAAGGACCATTGGCTCAGTGTTTAGGGACAAAAGAAGCTGTCTACGTGATGAGAGAAGTTCACGAGGAAGTGTGTGGGAACCACTCGGGTGTAGACTCGTTAGTTCTCAAATTAATAAGGGCTGGCTACTATTGGCCCCGGATAGAGCAAGATGCGAAGGCATTTTTACAAAAATGTGATAAATCTCAGCGTCATACACAATAGTACATCAACTGATAGAACTTTTGCATTCATTGGTATCACCATGGCCATTCATGAAATAGGGATTGACATAGTTGGTCCCTTGCCACAAGGTCCCGGGCAGGTAAAGTTTCTTTTGGTTTTGACATTCTATTTCACTAAATGGGTTGAAGCAAGTGCTTATAAAAAGATTGGAGAGCGAGAAGTGATTGATTTCATTTGGGATCACATCATTTGTCGGTTTTGAGTACCAAAAGATATTGCTTGTGACAATGGGCCGCAATTTATAGGTTCCAACGTCTCAAAGTTTTTGGAAGGATTGAAGATCAAACGAATTACATCTTCTCTGTACCATCCAAGTGCTAATGGACAAGTAGAGTCAACCAACAAGATAATAACAAAATCTCAAAAAGAAGTTAGAAAATGCTAAAGGAAATTGGCCAGATGAGCTACCGGGTGTTTCATGGGCATATCGAACAACGGCGAAATCAAGCACCGGTGAAACTCTATTTTCACTTGTATACGGTACGAAGCTTTGATCCCGGTGAAAATTGGAGAACCGACCATAAGGTATTCTCGGGCAAATGAGCTGGCAAATAATGAAGCAATGCTAATTAAGTTGGATATGCTCGAAGAACACGATGGTGTATGTGAGGAGGGTGGCACAAAAGCAAAGAATGGAAAGATATTACAACCGTAGAGCAAATCTTTGATATTTCAAAGTTGGAGATTTGGCGTGAAAAGTAACTAAAAATACTCTAGAGGTTAATGCCGCGCAGCTAGGACCAACATGGGAAAGACCTTGCCGGGTTTCAGCTATAACTGGTAAAGGTTCATATCAATTAGAGAATCAAGATGGAGCTAAATTGTCAAGCAATTGGAACGTAACTCGACCTCAAAAGGTATTACTGCTGAATATCCTTGTTAATTCGGAAATTATGTGCTGTACTCTTTTTCCCTTCGACCAGTTTTGTCCCAATTGGATTTTTCTGGCAAGTTTTTAATGAGGCAGCAAAGCAAAACATACTACAAGAAATGATCATCAACGAAAACGAGATCTCCGGTGTTCGAATTCTCATACTTAGCATCCGAACACTGGGGAGGGGGACTATTACATAGTAGAGCACTAAAACTTTCACGAAGACCGCGGAATATTAGAACCGGGGGCAAAACAATTATATCTGGACCGGGGACTGAATTATCAACCCCGTAGAAGTAAATTGTACAAGTTACCCACATGCATTGACAACTTTATTTACTTAAGTAAATGAGTGTTTATGTAAATGTACTTTTAAAGATGGAAGGAATAAATCAAAGTCCTTTTATTTTTATCTTATTTCTTGTCCAAATGATATCTTAAATTATTTTCGTTTGAAAGTTAGTTAAAACTCCAAATGCTTGTGCCGGAATGAACATGAGACATCCTCTTCAAGAGCACCGTAAGCATAAGGGCGCTATCTTATGAAACCCTCATACTCAAAGGGTAGATTCCAGAAATGTGAATGCTCGGGATCAAAAGTTGTCGGATGTAAAAAGAATTCCTGAGCTTTCTCAGATTAATAAAAACAAGTATTTCTTGCACAATACTTCAGAAAAAACTTTCTTTCATTACTTAAAATTCCAAACTCAATAAAGAAGTTTTGGAATAGTTACAAAGGAAAAGAAAAATATATACAACAATTATTTTTGCTACCAGAACCGAAAGGAGAAGAGTCTTCGTTTTCCTTTTCAGGAGAAGGTTGTTCCGCTTCCAGTTCGAGGCCTTCTTGCTTATCTTCTTCTTCTTCAGCTTCCTCTTTGGTTCCCGAGTACTTGGAGGTAGTGCTAATAGATTCTGAAGCAACGGGCCGAGCAGGGAGTTTCTCGAAAGCGGTTTTCTCCAATCCACGAGCCTTGGCAATGCAATCATCAATGTTTGCAATGCCTTCTTTGGCCTCCTCTAAAGTTTTCTTCCTCGTGTGATAAATTGCATGAGTTTTCTCAAGGAGGAAAGACTCTTCTTGATCTTGGAGTTTAGCTCGGAGTTTCTCGATTTTGGATTGAAGCTTATCATTTTCAGCTTTTGCTGATCTTGGAATCAAGTTTAGTATTGGTTGTCACATGAAGTTAGTTCTGCTCCATGACCCTTCTGAGTCTTTCTTCATTTTGGCTTTCTTTTCCTTGGCGGCATCACCCTCTTCATTTTTCAAGCGTAAGTCTGCTTCCAAGTTGTTGATTTGCTCCATAAAAGCAGACTCGCGCTCGGCCGCATCAGCGATGGCGTCATGCAGTTCACCCCACTTGGCCTTTGCCTTATGATTTTCATGTAATTGAGAGGCTTCTTGGTTGTGGGCCATTCTATCTTGATCGGATTGCTCAAATCGAGCTTCGAGCTCGCTCATTTGAGCAACTTTTGCTTCTAGCACTGGGAGGCGCTCGACAAGTTGATTCAGTTCAGCCAAAAGTTGATTTTGTTCTGTAGTTAGTTTCTCTTTATCCAAAATCAACTTTTGCACGCCCTCGGAAGCTAGGAGGTTAGCCTAAAGAGGTTAAAGCTAAGGTTATTAAGGTAAAGTCCAACAAATAAAAAGGCAAGAGAAGAAGGTTAGATTGATACCTGAGCGAACAGTGCATGCTGTTGTTTATCAGACACTCAGCAAAAAGAGAGTTCATTTTTCTCCAATCTTTTTCCGTGGCCAACGACTTCAGGTAGTCGGCAACCTCCACCGACTTGGAAAGTATGTGGCACTCATTCGAAACTGTGAGAATGACACTCCATTTTCCATTAGGGTTTTGAGTGGGTGTCGAGTAATTGTTCCCCAAATTTTCATGGTCGGATGACCGTAGGGAAGGAACATTTTCTATCTGTTCGGATGGGGCCGGTGGAGAGGTGGCAGTTGGTGTAGAAAGTGTTACTGTAGCAGCTGGCTCAGAAGCTGAAGGCGGAGGTACCTCAGGGGTAGAGCCCCTCTGAACGGAAACGTCAACAGGAGCCCGAAAGTGAGACTCAGTATTCTCAACGATTTCCATTTCCGTGAGAGAACTTGAACTTCTTCAGGGAGTGGTATTGGAAGCTCTCTTGGCTGAGCATCCGGTTGAGCTGATGAGGGTCTTTTTCCTCTTTGAAGAGGAGCCACTTCATCATCGGTTCCTTCATCATCAAGGACCACTGTGACTGGTCCGGTTGGTGCTTCTTCGGTTGAAGTCTTCTCCCGAGTCCCAGCCATGGAGGTACGTTTTCTTCTGGGTTTCTTGTTCTTGGGTTGGGGACTCTTGGAGGAGGCACCTTCATCGGAAGCAAGAGCGGCTTCACGAGCCTTCTTTCGGTTTAGGACATTTTGTAATTGGTGGTGGGCTTCCTCTGGGTCATCGGAAACCTCAATGGCAGGGCAAATGGAAGATCCTTTCGGAAGGCCTATGTATTGCAAAAAAGAGTCAATAAATTGATTCTAAATCATGTTAAAAGTTTGAAAGGGATAAAGAAAGAATTTTTACTTACCATGGTTTTTTCCTTTCCACCCAAATCTAGTGGCCATTTCCTTCCACCTTCGAGAGTACAGTGTGGAAATATCTAGAATTTTTTACACCCATTGGGCCAGGTATTTGGCCGATGGTGGTTCCCAATGGGTAGCTGGAGTAGGAAAAATAAAAATTAGCAAAGAAGGAAGTTCTATTTAATCCGATAAGGAAAAGATATCCGAAGACTTACGAGTAAAATTTCAAGATTCAGGAATGGCAGGTGCTGTTGTCGGAAGAATGTCCCTGGTGGCGATGATAACAAACCGTTCCATCTAGCCACGTTCGTTGTCATCATCAACACTAGTAAGAAGGGCGCAGTGGGCGCGTTTGCTGAGCTTTAGCATACCTCCTCGGAAGATCTTTGGAGAATAGAGGTTGATCAAGTGTGCGAGAGTTAGGATTTCCCCGGTCTCGGAACACAGTCTTCGAAGGCAAGTCATCGTACCCCATACTGATGGGCCTGCTTGAGCCAAACAAATTTGGCAACGATGCAGAATTCTAAAATTATGGGGTCAATTTCTTGACCCAATCCCAAAGTAAAAAGGATATGTATAAACATGCATGAACCCTTGTTTGGAGAAGGTTATCCTTTCCACTTCATTAGGGCGAAGATTTCAATGTTATTCCAATCGCAATCTTCCTTCACGACGGGAATGCTAGAAAAACAAACGAAAGAAGGATACCTGCGAACAATCTGTCGCTTTTGGGATTAGCAGGTTCTTTTTGGACTTGAAGGTGTGACTGGTTGTTGAATTGAAGGGGTATGATGGCGTTAATGGTATGTGGTTTGGATTCGACATCAACTTCCTTTGTTTTGCTCTTTTTAGGGCCACCACCGAAGAGAAGGCCGGAGTTTCCGAGGACAGAGGTATTAGAAGACATGATGTTAAGAAATTTGAGTAAGAAAATTCTACTAAGAAGAATGGGAATTTGCAGTAGGGTTCTAAAGAAATTCGAAGAAGAAGAGGAGTTTGTAAATCACGGGGTAACACATGTTCGGGTCATTAAATGCGAAGAAACGCGCGTCTTTTCAAGTGTTAGAAACTATTCAGAAACTTACCCGCTAAGGAAAGAAGTTTTATCTACTTTCCGGTAACACTAAAATATTGTCACCGAAAAGTAGGGGGACTATTTGTATGAGGTAAAATTGGTTGGCGACAGATGGATGAATGACAAGGTAACACATCTAACTGAGACACGTAATATATGAGTCAGCTAATAGTTGACATCAGATACAAACATGAGTTCGGTACTGTGTAAATTCCGAAGGCATGGGACCCGATAACAAAGATTTGAAAGGAAGATATCGGTTGAGAAAGACAGCATTCAATTAGCACCTGTTACAAAGAATTTCTCTATTAATAGTCAACCGTTATGCATCCATCAATGGCGGTTATTTTCTCATTCAAGAGGAGCTTGATTTGGGGATCTCTCCCTAAATAGAGATATAAATAGGAGAATTAGTATCCATTGTAAGGCATGAAAAATCATCTATTCTCAAAGGCTGTAACTTGCTATCATTTTATAAAAATACTTGCTTTCTTTTGTTCCTAACATTGTTCTTGTTATCGCTTCCGAAGAGGCTTGTCATACAGCGAGACTTGTAGTTCCTTTAAGTTATTTTTCATCTTATTTTTGTTCTTATTTATTTCATTTTTCTGGATCAAATGAATTCATGTGTCTATAAATTACGTTACAAATTCAACTGTACCGTTTTACGGGTGAACACCCACCCCAGACTCCATGTGGGAACGTACTGGGTATGTTGTTGTTGTTGTTGTAAAAAGCGTAACTCGCTTTATCTAGTCCAAGTTGTCTAGGAATATAATTGACGGATCAGTTACGACACAACCCAAAATAAACCAACGAAACGTTGGATCACTTCAGGCTAATAAGATAGTCCAAATTGACCCAGAAGAAACTTGTATAAAATGAAATCCTTTTACTTCGCCTGTTACGTATATTTCTCTCCTTACACATTAACACATTTTCTCTATATAAAGGAAAAGTTGGTTTGGATTAGAACAAATTATAAAAAATAAACAAATAATGGTTGAGTTGGGAAGGTTGGGCTATGACCCATTATTAGCCTAAAGTGATCCAATCCATCTTGACCAAAATAAACTGTGTAGCTTAGCTTGACTCATAATCCATTTATTTATTCAACCAATTTTGGCCTGCCCAATCATTAGTCCTACTTGGCCATTTGACACCATGCTTATTTTAAATTATGGTAAAAATCCAAGTCATGTGATTACAATTGCTGAATTTATGTCTTTTTGTTAAGTAAATTTATGTAGCTTTTGAGAATGTCCCACGTGAAACATGATTCATAAAATGAACTGGAAATTCAGAAGCATTAACTTTTTTGATAACTGAGAAAAAATATTATTAACAAATGACTTGCAAAAACTCAGTTGAATACATGAGGGGAGCTATTGAAAGTCAAATGAAGTATCTAGTTCCTGTACATCTAAACTTTTACACTGAAAAGCCAAATGCCAGTGTTTGATATTTGAGTTTATCCACTGATTTAGCCTTGTCTTTGAAACACCTTGTTTCTCTCACTTCAAAACAATCAAAAATTTGCAAGCTGCTATATGTTCTTGCATCTTTTAGGTGTTTCTTATCGATCATGCCTGTCGCACTAATAGAGCCTCCACAGATTTAGGCATCACTCAATGTAACCATAGAGCTTCAGAAATGGGCTGCATAGTTGCCTTGCTACTGTGCAATGCAACAACAGACAGTCTGTATCTTCAAATCCCATCTCACCTTTATAATAACACCCATGACACCTAAAAAACCTCTTTTACCGATTTGCTTGTTCAGACAAGCTTCATATGCCTCAATCCAGGAATAGCCATTTGCCTTTTGTGATACACTACTTCTCCACATAATCTTAATCGGGGAGATGCTTGATGAAGATAATACCTTATAACCTGATTTGACTCTAAACTTGCCATACTTCTGATGCTTCCATCTCAGAGCATCTGCCCTTTCTGATAAGATGTTAGCTCCTTCCAGTGTACCAATCTCAGTTTCTCAATCCTTATAATTCCTTCTGCAATTTAACTCGCAGCCGTGGACTGATTTGCATTTATTCCTGGCAAAGCTAAAACTTTGCTACAAAATTTCATCTGCAAGAGGACTATGAGCAATCCAAGCATCCTGCCCAAATTTTATGCTCCTGCCATCAGTACAGGAAATCAGCGTTTGAATTCTTTCCAAAACATCCTCACATGTCTCCACAATCCAACACCAGGTGACCAACTACATGTTTGATACACCAAGGGCCATCAGTGCAATGTTTTGCTTGAGTTGCTTGTTCCAAAGTGATCATTAACGGACTCTTGGAAGTATCTCCATAACAACTTATATAATATACTTTTGTTGTCTAGTCTCAGAAGTTTATCCCCAAGCCGGGCTTATTCTTCGATAATGTGACCTTACTCCATTTTACCAGATGAAAGCACCTCGTCTCTTTCTTTCCTTTCCATAAGAATTCTCTTTCTGTGTTATCCAGCCTTCTCTCTAAGCTCTGCGTTTTTGGTTAACCAAAATAAAGACATCACATATGCAGGCAAACTAGTAGTACGCTCTACACAGTTGATAAGTGTGATTTTCCTTCCTAGTGATAAATAATGCATCTTCAAGTTTGACAATTTTTTCTTAAACTTCTCCAGAACTCTCTGCCAAACACTTCAGCTTTATATCTAGCCCCTCAAGGTAGGCCAATGCATGTGGCCAGTAAGGTCCCGGCTTGTGCACCCTAGAAAATCTACTAAGGCCTGTATATAATGCACATAGTTAACTGGGAGGAACAGCTCTTATCCACTTTGAATTGAAGTCCGGATATATCCTTCAAAAACAAGAAGGATAGTCCCTAGATATCTCAATTGATTTACTCCTGCATCACAAAACATAAGGGGTGTCATCTACCCATAATATATGTGTAATGGTTATAGGATTATTGCTTCTTTTTCAAACCGAGAATCCTCCATCCAGTTATCTTCTTTAGCTATGTCGAGCATCCTGCTCAAGACCTTCACAACCAACTAGAGGAGAAAAGGTGATAATGGATCACCCTGCCTCAAACCCCCATGTGCTGGTGTAAGCATAAAGAATCTTGCACTAGGACTACATGGTTAGTTCAAATTATCGATATAGTTTTCTTTTTTCTTTTGCTATTTGTGTACTCGTATATTCTTATAACTACAACTAACTTTGAAAATTCTTCAGCGGTATACTTGAGAATTGAAACACCCCTCCAATTGGCTAACCCTAAACAATTAATTAGTAGTTCCAAAAATCTGAGTATTTCACAAGCTTCTGCTGCAATGGACGATGATACAACAACAACAAAAAAAGACCAAGTATAATTCCACAAATGGGGTCTAGGGAGGATAGTGTGTACGCAGACCTTACCCCTACCTTGAGGATAGAGAGGCTGTTTCCAATAGACCTTACCCTACCTTGATGATACTGCCTTAAAAAGTGCCATTTGCACCAATAGTACATTGTGAAAACTGTAGGCTAATGGTCTACATTTATTTTCATGTTTAGTCAGTCACGTCCTTGCGCCCTTGGTTTTTATGGTGGAAATTATTTTCTGTTACCATGACAGCAATGAATTCATGACAGTAAAAATTTCTTTTGCCATTTCTAACAGGGTTCTCTCAACTTTCCGTTTATACTTTACATTGTTGTCATTTTATCATCATTAGTACTATCACTGCTCTAGGTATTTGCTTCTAGAAATATATAAAGCTTGCTTGATTAGGTTCTAAGAGTTTCCCTGCCACAGGCTGAAACACTAGAGGATTTGCTTGAGTGGAAAGCAGCACTTGAGGACGCTTTGGCAAGTGCACCAAGTGCTGATGCTGTAACTACCCAAAATGGAGTATCTAGGAATGATCAGGGCAATGCAGTTGACCATTCATCAGAGCAGTGTAAGCTTCTCATTCATATGGTTATAAATGATGTGAACCTTTGACGTATATCTGTCAGTTATAAGAACAAATTGTGGGGAAAATCTGCCTATTATATAACCTTACTTACATTTGATTTACAAGACAATTCTTTTGCGAGAAAACAAGAATTTCATTCTGCTTGTGCTTTTTTTATTAAGCTATAACATTCATCATTTTGTCTAAATGTGTCTGTGTGTTTGGTTGTGAATATCTATTTCTTCTGCATTATTAAAATAGGTGAAGGTCTGGCAACAGTTCGGTTACATTTAGTGGATGCCAGACTCTTTGAAGGGGATGTCATTAAATCTTAGCATCACAATGTCTAACTATAATCTACTCGTCCACAGTACAACTGTACAAACACTTCACTGAGATTTCGCTGCTCATCTGGCCTGAAATGATTATCACATATCAACAGAGTTATTTCAAGGGCTTATGCCCGATGAGGTTTCCTGAATGTGGCAACTGCATTGACCTAACCTGCATGGCTTTAAGGGTTAATCATTTGGTTACCCATTTGAGTTGCCAAATAAATATTGCTGAGATTATCTATTATCCCTTAAAGCTAAGATCTTTTAACTTACACGGGAATGTATTTATTATTTTGTGTTGGGATACAATGTGGAGTACAAGAACTCATAAACTAGCAATGCCTAGAAAACAATACCTAAGATGAAAATAACTCCCTTAAAGTTAAAAAGCAAGCATTTCAAAGTAGGCGTGTGCTTTAGCAACTAAAGAGAAACATCTTTTTCGATGAAAATAGAAGTCATCAACAGTATTATGTAGTAAGAAATCATAATAATTTTGAACTAAAATTCTTTTTTGAAAAGCTAAACTAGCTCATGTGTACCAATTAGTAAAGCTATTTCTTAAAATTTGGTAAGACAGTTCCTGTATAACAATCTTTTTCTATTATGCACCACATGACAATCCTTTCATAACTTGTCCGCGCCAAACGGTCCGTAAAGGTGTTTTAATGATTTTTCTCATGGATCTAACTTTTAATTTCATGGTTTTGATTCTGTAGCAAATGATAGAGAGCCTGTGAAGTCCTTGGTCCTTGGTCAGCCAGTTTTACTTGCTTTGGAAGATATTGATGGAACCCCATCATTCTTGGAGAAGGCCCTTAGGTTCATAGAAGAGCATGGTGAGCTTCTCCTCCTACTGTATCAAATTAATATGAAATTGTTGATGTCTGGATGTATTAGTTCTTCTAGATTCTGAGCTTCACATTCCTGAAATATTTCTTTCTCCTCTTAAAGGTAAGTGCAACATATTCCCTATCAGTGTTTTCAAAAGCAAAAAGCTCTAAAAGCGCTCCATGTCGATTGGGGCTTTAAGCCCAAAGCGCAATTAAAGTGCGGGCTTAAGTAAAAAAAGACGCAACTAAGGAAAAAAAATTTAAAAATTCATGTCATTTACGATAAAAGAAACAAATTCATTCCTAATATTTTTCTTAACAATTACCCCCCGTTCCAGTTTATGTGAACCTATTTCTTTTCTGGTCTGTTCCAAAAAAATGACCTCTTTCTAAATTTGGAAACAATTTAACTTAAACTTCTAGTTCTACCCTTAGTGAGAAGCTTTTATAGCCACACAAATATTTTGGTATGTTTAACACCACAAGTTTTAAAAGAATTATAGCCACACAAATATTATAGCTTGTTTAAGACCACAAGTTTTAAAAGTCTTCATTTCTTTCTTAAACTCCGTACCCAGTCAAAAGGGTTCACATAAATTTGAACGGAGGGAGTAATAAACTTATTTGCCGATAATATTTGTTGTTTAGTACCACCCGATTCAAGATAGAGCCTATTGGCAATGAGGCGCACGCCTTAGTACCTTTCATGTACTAGAGTGCAGCAAAAGCGAGGCGAAGCACCCTCCCTAAGCTTTTCTGAGCTTCAGAGCTTAAGCGCACCTTAAATGAGCCTTTGACAACAATGTTCCCTATTAATCTTCTGTTTTATTGAGGTCTTGCTCTAAGAATGGATCAACAATGTACAAGAAGAGCTCATCACTAACGAGTCTTAGCAATAGTATGATAACCAATTATTTCCTACTTCTAATATGGTAAGCAAATATTTTACTACTAATATAGAGACCATGTAGAATATTCTACTACTAATTACAGTGTATATGCAGAACATTTTATGGAATCTTAAAAAAAAAATCTAACGAATCTGGTCAATCCCAAAATGGAGTATAGTGATCTTAGCCTCTAAATTTTCCACCACATATATTTGATCCTTGATCCTAAGACAACTTTCAGTGAATTTGTCTGCTAAGTGATTGTTTGAGCCAACAAAACTAGAGGAGATAAATTTTGTAAGTTATAGATAAAATGACAATCAATCTATAAGTTGGTCCGCTCATGAATATTAGATCAAGAGCAACAAGTGCAATGCTATAGCTATATAAGTTCACATGTTGCTGGAGCTATGCCTCTATGGAGTTAACATTTGTACTTGACATGAGAACCATATCTTGATTCTTACCTTTTCTAGAAAAATTCCATGAATGTGTTTGATAGGACTAGCATTAGTTGGTTGTATTTGACCCAAAGTATCATAAATGAATTTACTTGGGTGGTTGGATACATCCTTGGTAGGAAGTCCCTCTTTTGGAACCAAGCCCTAACTCAAATACTCAATACCCGAACTTGCTCTATTCATAGGTGTTGGCTGACCGAGCCTTTCACACGTTACCTACATGACGCGAGAATATTGCGCGGCCTGATGGCTTGCCAAGGAATGGCTTTTGCGATACTCACGCAACAAGGCGTAACTGTGCTTCCTCACTCTTTCCCAATCTCACCTAAATATCGTTTGCGTGTTAGCTGCATTACGCGAGTGTACTTTTTCTCGTGCAATTTTGGGGGACTCAACACCAATACTCGCCCCTGCCCTGCCTTCCGTCTTGGCCTTTCCGCTACTCACACGATTTCTCCCTACTGCACTGCTTGACCCCTTGCCAGGCCTAGCACAATCATGGTTCACGCTAACTTGCTTGATGCGAGGTTATGGCGTGAACCTATTTTTCGGCTACTTTAACCTTTGCTCGTTACCTGCATTTATCGTGAGTGAAGCGAAGGATCCTTGTGTTCGAATCCTTGTCTAACTCCATAAACTTTCCTTTTCTACCATATCACTTCAAGACAACTCCAAACCATTTAAGGCACACATCATGATTTTGAACCTTACTGCAAACAAAGGTCTGTTATTTAAGTGGAGAAGAGTAGAGGGGCAATGCCTATTATCCATCGAATTTCAAACCTTGTGCCACAGGCCATTGGGGATTTCTTGGTGATAAAAAAGACAATTTATTGGAGACTCTTGTGATCTGTGTACACTTCAAAATGTACACCATACAAGTAGTGACGCCAAATTTTAAGGCGATCACCACCGTGGCTAATTCCAAATCACGATGGGGTAGTTCTGTTCATGGTTCTTCAATAGCCTTGTAGCATAGGCAATGACCTTACCATTTTGCACCAATACACATCCCAACCCAACTATCTGAGCATCACCATGCACGGCGAGACCACATGAACCTGTCGGCAAGGTTAACACCGGTGTTGTAGTCACAACTCTTAGACACTCTTTTCACCAGTGTCGAACGACTGAAACTTTTCTTCTTTCGTCGTTGTCAACCTTACCAATAACGCAGCAAGAGTAAAACCTGTATTTGTTGGTATCGTCGGTCTTAGTCAACTCTGGACTGCTTCTACTTTCTATGGACATGAGCCCGTGTACAATTTGAAGTACGGGTTTGATAGAGCTCAGTAGCTTAAAAACTGTATTTGTCTTAAGAAATACATTTAATATGTACAAATTATTAATTTAGAACCCATTAACTCACAAGGGCTAAAAATCGGAACCCATAACTTCAAATTCCGGATCCAGCTCTCTCTATGGATCGACTTTAATGCCTTCACTTGCAACAATATGGCCCAAGAATGCCACTACCTCGAGCCAAAACTTACACTTAGGGGTCATTTGGTATGAGGTATAAGAAGGTATAATGCTTGTATAAAAATTTAATACCACCTTAATTCTTTGTTTGGTTAGCAAACCTGGTATAAGTTATCCCGGGATTAAAATTAGTACTGGGATAACTTATATCTTCTTCTTAGAAATTATGCAATTGTCATTTTTAATACAACATACCAAACAATGGATAAAAAGCAATACCAGGATAACTAATCCCAGTCTAACTAATCCCAATATAACTTATCCTAGCATAACTTATCCCGGCATAAGCCGTATTCAAACCAAACGACCCCTTAGAGAATCTAGCATACAACTTATGCTCCCTAAGTGCCTGGAAAGTCGTTCTCGTTCTCAACATCACCAAGTCATTTCCAACACTTATGTTACCATCGCGAACACATTTCAACATCATACACACTCATCTGCACATACACTATCCATCTAATTTAGAACTGAGCATAATTTAAGCTTAAACACGTTCAAAGTTTTGGGGGGCACTACAGGTTCATATAATAGATGTTCCGTTGGATAAATACATGTGTAGTTTGTTTGACACAATAATAGGTGTCTTGTATTAATCAGGTCATTACTACGCCTTTTTCTGCTCTTCATTCTCACAGAACCAATGTTCCTGTGAACCATGAGGAACAAAAATTGATTCTTCCCGTTTATTGTGGTCACTGAGAAGGTATAACTCAGCTCAGTATGCATTTTATCCTTGTATCATGAACTAGTTGAGGAAAAAGAGTCAGTTCTCTTTATGAAGATGTTAAAGGAGATTGAATCATTTTAAAGAAAATAATTTTTTGAAGTTGAATGCATCATCATCTGCCTGTTAAAGAAAATGATTAATGTGGTGCACATAAATGTCTTTCGGAAAATCCTACCTACGCTCTACAAGAACTTCCTACTCATTTCTTAAATTCATGTTTCCTCCCTGCTTGTTGTTGACCTACATCTGATCAGTTTGTTGCTCCTAATTATAGATTTATGGCAATTTTTTTCTAGAAAGTGAAGTGATTGGACCTAATGAATTCAAATAGGTAAATTACATGTACATATATAAAACAGTGTATGGAGGTATCAGTGAGTTGCTGCTTAAACAATAATTAGGAAGCTATTCTGAGACCCTTTTACTTTGACATTTTCTGGAACTCGGATTACATTATTTTGGGTAGTCAAGGATTATAAATAAAGCATTTACTTCAGCCAGAAGATGAACTAGGTACATCCTCTCTCTGCTTTGGTGTTCTAAGTGCAGTATTTCTGGGTACACATATGCCAAAGTTCTATTGAGCTATAATCTTCAACTAATGCTTCTCATTAGTTGTAAAGTTTATTTAGTTATTTAATGTCCGTGAATTCTCATTTCAGGAGTGAGAGTTGAAGGTATCTTGCGGCAAGCAGCAGATGTTGAAAATGTCGAACGTCGGATACGGGAATATGAACAGGGTATGTTTACTGCAATTCAGTTTCTTTCCTCTTTGAATCTTCTATTGCCAGTATACCATATCTATCTTGTTCAATGTTTGTGTTTTGGTCACTTAATGTTTGCCAAAATGTGTTTACCTTGGAAATTGAGGATGTTAGATAGTTATGTGTAAATAGTCCTAGTTTTATATGTAGTAGGAGTAGAATATGTCCTAGTCCTATATGTAGTAGGAGTGCCTCCACGCGCCGCCCGAACTAGGGTTCATGCGAGCTACAGTAATTTTTCCGACGCGTGTGAACCATTCCGGCCACTTGTTGACAAAACTTCTTCAGGACAACTTACTCATTCAGTGATTCCGAACCTACCCATATAAATTACATCAAATTCTGACAATTTTATTTTTCCGGCATGGACAATGCACTTTTTCCGGTGTGAGCATTAATTTCAAGAAAAATTCTGTTTTTCTGGTGGTGTTTTAGAACTATTTTGTAATGTGTAATTCGGCTTAGTCTCACTATTTTCAAATTTTTCGGCGACCTTTCAACCAACTTATGTTTATGAGGAACCACTTAGTTTTGTTGCTTAGGGGGAGTCTAGTGGCCTTGTATGTCGAATGATCAACTTGCAGATATTTTCACCAATTACCTCACTGGTCCTCGTATTAGTTACATATGTTACAAGCTCGGTACTTATGATTTGTATGCACCGGCTTGAGGGTTAGTGTTAGATAGTTATGTGTAAATAGTCCTAGTCTCATATGTAGTAGGAGTAGAATTTATGCTAGTCCTATATATAGTAGGAGTAGAATATGTATTATATATAGGGATCATTTTATCATTGTTAATAAATATATTTTTCTCCCATGCATTCTCACAGAGGATAATAGTTAACAGCTAAAATCAGGTATAGCATTTACGGTTGCTCCTGCAAATGCAAAGCGTGGGAAAGATCATATCTAAAGTAGAAAAGAATCTCATATCTTAACAATTTCATGGTTCATTCCCGTTATGTCGAGGAAGAGACAAACCCGAAACTAAAGGAGATAATGAACACCAAATTTTAACGTGGAAAATCCTTCAAATTGAAGGTAAAAATCACGGGATCATAAAGATCCAAAAGGCTCCACTATAACAATAAGAGGGCTACAAAGTTCTCCAAATTGGCTACACAACAAGTGCCAAACACGGAGCAACAACAACAACAACAACAAATCAATTGAAGAAATAGGAGAAATCACAAAAACGGAGTTGCTGTTCAAGGCTCAAAATCGGATGCTACGGGCCTCCAAAATCCGATCTCCGCCGTTCAAATCAAAGACCAAGATGTTAGGAACACTCAGTCAAAATTTCAGCCCGATCCAACAGTGAACGAATCGAAAAACATAATTTGAAGCTTGCTGGTCGGAATAAACTCTGCAGCAAACGAACACACTTTCTTCTTTCTTATCTCTTGGTGGAAGTTCTCTTAAAATCCCCTCTTATGTGCTAAAGTCTTTCAAAGACTTATATCAATGATCATACAGCAATTCTCCAAGGTTGCTCTATTTATACATAATGAGTGGTGCTTTTTCTTATATCCAAAACCAACTCCAAATAGGAATAAAAATCAAATCTAATTCTGAATAGGATGGAAACTAAAAGAGAATAGGATTAGGCCATTGGGCCTTTGGCCGGACAACATAGGCATGGCCCAACACATTCCATAGACCTCTGAGAACTAGTGAGTGGAGGTGACTTTTTATATGTTTATTTTTAGTTATTCCGTGAATATGATCTTAGCCGGGTCAGATGCTATACAATTGCTAGTCATATAGCCTTTGTAATTTTTTTTTTCTTTTGATAAATTAATCTTTGTAGCTTATAACCCGAATATATACTTTTTAATCCCTTGTGTACACTTTGTGCTGGACATTAAGGCACAAAGAGTTCATTTACCCATCATTTTCTTTTTTTCTTTCTTTCATTTGAATATTGTTGTCTGAATTTTCTGAATTTAAGTGAAAAAAATATTGATGTCTCATGTTTTTTCTGTACCATCTTGGTACCAGTTTAATAAATTCTTTTACCTTATCAAAAACGAAAGATTAATATATCACATGTTCGCCTGGACCATTTATTTGATGCATCAAATTTTAGGAATTATTTTCTCAATTTAACAAAACATTCTAGCCCATGTTGCATATACAACTGAAATGAAATTCACTTAATCATTTTTTTTAACTCAGGAAATAGTGAGTTTTCTCCTGATGAGGATGCACATGTTATTGCTGATTGTGTCAAGGTATATCCTTCTAAACCCAAGTAAATAGGGAAACTCTTAGGGTGTGTTTGGTATAACGGAAAATGTTTTCCGTGAAAAATGTTTTCGAAGAAAATATTTTCTTGGAAAACAAGTAGTAGTCTTATTCATTTTTCGGTGTTTGGTACGCAAATTAAGGAAACTAACTTCTCAAGGGTATTCATAAATAATTTAAATACAATAAACATGAAGCCATAAACTTTTGAACCAACAACCTTCCGAACCCACAAATTTCATAAACTTCCGAACCGCTAAACTTTCGAAATTGCGAAATTTCGAACCCGTAAACTTTATAATTTCTAAACCCGTAAACTTCCAAACACATAAACTTCCGAACTCACAACTTTTGAACTTGTAAAATTTCGAACCTGTAAATTGAAAGATGAAAAAATTAAAACTGAAAATATATATAAAAAATAATTTTGGGGGGGGGGGGGGGGGGGGGG
>ML389806.1:36086-46623 GCA_005239525.1 Nicotiana knightiana | reverse complement strand
GGCTGTGCTGTAAAACAAAAAAAAAGAAATTTGAAATTACAAAAAAAAAAGTAAAAAAAAAACTTTTTTTTGTGGGGCGGGGCGAGGGGGTGGGTGGTGCAGAAAAAAGAAAAAACAGAAACTTGAACATGTTCCTCCAATTCGAGGAAAATGAGTTCATAAGGAAAATGTTCTCCAAATATTTAAACCAACCAAATATGGGAAAATTGGAAAACATTTTCCGGAAAATGTTTTCCTTCGTACCAAACACATCCTTAGGTTAGACATTCGTAGCCATTTCCTTCTCAAATTGCTAACTTCTCTGCTAAATTTCTTCAGTACATTCTGCGGGAGTTACCGTCATCTCCAGTTCCTGCATCTTGCTGCAATGCTCTCCTGGAAGCATTTCGTAAGTTTTTCTTTTTTATCTCAATGCTGGGTTCCTTTGGACCCTTTATTTCCTTCTTGATGTAACCGAGATCATATAGAAGATAGAAGAAGAAATGTTTTTCATACTCCCCCCATCACATTTTATATGACATTGTTTGACTAGGCTTTAAGATGCTAATATTATTTATACATTGTATTAGTGATAGTGGAACTAAATATTAAATCGTAATGTTAGTTTGATACAGAAGGCATCACATAAAATTTTGAAATTGTTTAATTGAATTCTTGAAATTTGGTAAAAGCTGTATAGTAATAGGATGGTGTCAAACATTTTGAGGCTTTCCAGAAAATAAAAGTGTCACAAATTTTAAACTTGTATATATCACTACTTGATACTGTCTAGGCTTATTGTAAAGGTTCTGCATAATAATACTCTCTTCATTGAATATATCAGTTCTAGGCTTATATGCTTTCTCTGTTGATTAAATTATTTCAAGATATTTTGAGGATTCATCATGTATTGGCTAGTTTTATGCTGGTATTTAGCCTATCGCAGCCGTCCTCTTTTATTCTGGCTTGGGAGCAGCAGTGTGAGCAGGCTCACACGGGCGGAGTTTAATGAGCCTGAGATTAATTTTAATGGATAAACATGGTCATTGAGGATTCATGTAGCCAACAACTTAATGACTCCACATTCTTTTAAAGCCTTTTCATTTCAATTGTTTCACATACTTGTCCTTGCCAACATCGGCAAACCGTCAAGGAAGTAAACGGCTTATAGTGCCTAAACCTCTAAATGATATCAATGGAATAAGAAAAAGGCGAAACACTTGTGGAAAATGGAGATGTTAAATGTTCACCGCTTCAGTTGGTCCAGGTTTTACTGGAGATTTATAAAGGGAATCTGATGTGACTGATAAAGAAAAAGGCATGCGATGTGTCTTTCGTGCAACAAAAATATCATAACATGTCATTCTGTTGTATTATGAACATATACTAAACTTCTAAGCCCCAAAAGTCTCATAACAAGTCACTATAATGTTCTGAGTATAGCTTTTTTTTTCTCCTTGAGGTAGGATCCATGTGATACATGCTTACTACCAATATTTCCTTTAAAGCTGCAATCATGAGATGCATTCCTACCATGCTTAAGAAAGTTTCATTTTGATTGGAGTAAATTCAACTTTCTACAGAATGGATAAAGTTTGCATGTCAAATACAACTAGGTTAAAGCCACTAGCTAACTTTGGCATAATCATTGTATTGAATACGAATTGTCAGCATACTTCCGACATCTTTTCTAGGTAAATTTATCCTAGAGCTTTGGACTGGAGGAATCATGTTAAATGTATTTATGATCATTGTCAGGAACTGAGCGTGTCAATAGAGTCAATAGCATGCAGTCAGCCATATGTGAGACGTTTCCAGAGCCAAATCGTCGTTTGCTGCAGAGGTTCTTATTACATATTATCGATTTTATCTACTATTTTATCTGATGCTTCACGGTTTGTTGGTTCCCATATACCTCATTCTATTATCATTTTTGGTAATGTCACCATAACTGCTCCTCATTCTCTGAGCATTTCATAACTTTGAGTCTCCAGTCGAGCTCTATGCATGTAGATATTTATAGAATTGCTAGATACATATTTAGATATCTATGCTCTTCTCAATGATGTTAGATTTGCAATCTTATTTAGCTTTGGTTCTTTTGAATCAATTGATTGAACAACTCTTACGGGACTGTGAGAAAGCACGGGTTATTGATGTTTTAACTATATTACAATGAGACCTATTTATAAGTATACATAATACATAACCTACTCCTACTTCATATGGAACTAGGACAAATTATATACATTCACGTAGCTATCTCATACTCCCTCTCAAGCTGGTGCATATAAATTATATTATCGAGCTTGTTACATATGTAACTACTACGAGGACCAGTGAGGGATTTGGTAAAAATGTCTGCAAGCTGATCATTCGACTTCACAAACTTTGTAGCAATATCTCTCGAGAGTATCTTTTCTCTAACAAAGTGACAGTCAATCTCAATGTGTTTAGTTCTCTCATGGAACACTAGATTTGATGCAATATGAATAGCAGCTTGATTATCACACACAAGTTCTATCTGACTGATCTCACTACTCCTTGAGCAACCGTTTGATCCAAATTAGCTCATATGTTGCTATAACTATTGCTCGATATTCTGCTTCTGCTCTAGACCGAGCAACCATATTCTATTTCTTGCTCTTCCAAGACACCAAATTACCTCCTACTAAGACGCAATATCCAGATGTAGAACGTTTATTAGAAGGTAATCCTGCCCAATCAACATCTTAGTATCCAACGATCTGCTCATGGCCTCGATCCTCAAACAATTATCCTTTGCCTGGAGCTGATTTTATATGCTGAAGAATGCGGACAACTGCATCCCAATGACATCACAGGATAATCCATAAAATGACTCACAACACTCACAGAAAGGGAAATGTGAGATCTAGTCATTGTGAGGTAATTTAATTTACCAACCAGCCGCCTTTATCTTGTGGGATCGCTGAACGACTCCCCCTATCCTGGCAGAAGTTTAGAATTCGGATCCATCAGGTCTCCTCAGGAATGTCTAAGGCATACTTCCGTTATGAGATCTCAATACTTGAGCTAGATTGAGCGACCTCAATACCAAGAAAATACTTTAATCTGCCCAGATCCTTAGTCTAAAAGTACTGAAAGAGTTGTTACTTCAACTTAGTAATGTTTTCCTGATCATTGCCGGTAATAACAATATCATCAACATAAACGACCAGATAAATACATAGCAGAATGTCGATAAAACACAGTGTAATTAGCTTCACTACGAGTCATGCCAAATGTCACGCCCCGAACCTGGACCTGGACGTAACACGGCACTCTGTGCCTGACTACATGTGACCGAGCGAACCAACTGGCTGGCTGAGTCAACATGTGATATCATAACATATTGAATGCGGATGATAAACTAACACCTGCTGATATACTGAAAGTCTGGATAATATAAATCGATGTGCGGAGATACTAATACAATTCTGAAACATATTTATAGCCAACATGGCTTAATATGAAAAGCCTGCGACTTTGTCTAACTGTTACTCTGGTCTATGAAGCCTCTAATGAAGTACTGAAAACACTGACTGTCTAAAAATACTAAAGACTGTAAGGTAATGATAATTCCCCGAACGAACTGGGGATCACCAAATAGCTGGTACGAGAATCCTAGCGCTCTGAATCGTCAACCTGTAAATTCATTACCTACATCGTGAGATGCAGGCCCCGGGCAAAAGGGACGTCAGTACATTTGAATTGCACTGGTATGTAAAGCAACTGAAAGAACGAATTATAAATGTTGAAATTGAAACTAAGCTGATAACTGAAAAGATAACTGATAATTGAAATGATAACTGATAGCTGATAACTGAACTGATAACTGATAAATGAACTGAACAAAGGAAGTAAGGATATGAATACTCCCTCTTCTGAATGATGAACAACCTGTTTATCTGAATATTAAACTGCGGCTTCAGGCCCAATATATATGTGCACAAACTGCGGCCTCGGAAGTAAGGATATGAATACTCCCTCTTCTGAATGATGAACAACCTGTTTATCTGAATATTAAACTGTGGCTTCAGGCCCAATATATATATGTGCACAAACTGCGGCCTCGGGCCCAAGTATACGTATACATAACTGTGACCTCAGGTCCAAAGATGCATAAAGCATAAACTGCGGCCTCAGGCCCAAACATGCATAAAGCATAAACTACAGCCTCAGGCCCAAATACAGGTGTTCAACATTCAGGAACTGAGAATCATAAAGAAATACATGATACTGAAATACATGATGCTGAAATACTGAACCATACTGAGTTACATGATACTTGAATATTGAATAGAGCTAGACTGAGACATGTATTCATGAACTGATTATGAAAATTGAAACTTCAACTATTTATGACATGCAGAGTAAGCTATACTGAGACTCAGGAACATCAAACCCAAGTCTATATTGAATACGAACTGAGCTCACAACGTTTAGAACGAAAGTCAGGAACGAGTTATGAAGCTAGAGAATAGAAGTTCTGCAACTATTCAAAGAACTAGGCTTAACTATATTTCTGAGGCAATTAGTGACGCCGTAAAAGAAACGTATTGTAGCGAGAATCAATAACATTCCCAAACATAGAGAGTTAGCCTTACATACCTTAATTTCCTGCTCTTGAGCGTAATACAACGTTTGCCAACCCTTTCAACTTTAATCTATATCAATACAAGTCAAAGGGATTCCAAATTAGCAACAATAGTCATGTTTTGGTAACTTAGGCATTTTATCAAACACTTGGTGGCATAAAGGTCTATAGCCCTTATTAATGGTGTTTCTACACCCAATAACCCATTCTCTTACTCCTAAATAAATTCTAATGTCTCAAACGGCTATAATCAATACCATTCTTTATCACCCATAAGGTAAACAACACTCTTAACCCATAATCAACAATGAACAACCCAAACCTATAACCGTTCATGCTTTTCTATCAAACCCATCAACACATAACTCATGGACTAGAGTCTATAATTACCAAACCAATGCTAGAATCAATTAGAGGGTGAAGACATTACCTCCTTGAAGCTCAATCCCCTTGAATTCGAGTTCTAGGGTTCTTTCTCTCAACAATGATGTCCCAATCGAATATTTAATGATATGGAGGGTTTACCCATGTTAATAAGATGTTGGGAAATTAAATTACGAGAATGCACGGGAGAAAAATCTATTATTAACAATGATACAATGAGCCATATATATAATACATATTCTACTCCTACTACATATGAGACTAGGACGTATTCTACTCCTACTACATATGGGACTAGGACATTCTACTCCTATTATATATGAGACTAGGACTATTTACACATAACTATCTAACACTCCCCCTCAAGCCGGTGCATACAAATTATTAGCACTGAGCTTGTTACATGTGTAACTAATATGAGAACCAGTGAGAGACTCGGTGAAAATATCTGCGAGCTAATCATTCGACATACAAGGCCACTAGACTCCCCTTGAGCAACAAAACCAGGTGGTTGCTGATAAACAAAAGTTGGCCGAACAGTTGCCGGAAAAATTTAAAAATAGTGAGACTAAGTTGAATTACACACTACAAAATAGGTTCTAAAATACCACCAGAATACACAAACTTTTTCTGGAAATTACTGTTCACGCTGGAAAATCACTGTTCACGTCGGAAAAAATAAAAGTTGTCAGAGTTTGATGTAATTTATATGGGTAGGTCGGAATCAGTGGACGAGTAAATTGTCCTGAGGAAGATTTGTCAAAAATGGCTCACACATGCCGGAAAAATTATTGTAGCTCGTCGGAACCCTACTGACTGGGGTTTTGTCGCCCGATTTTTTCGAACAAGATGACAGTGTTGGTTTTTGTATAACACTTACCGATGAGGAGATAACACAAATCAATCTTGAGTCGTCAATCAGAAAGACGCACGGTGACTGACTTTTTTGTTTCGATGGGACTTGAATTTCTGGACTTTGGTTGCACAAGGGTTTTGGATCTGATGGTGGTACTGGTATATGCGCAGTACCACTATACCAATGATGAACCCTGGGAACAAGATGGATTTGTCGGAAAATTGCACGGTAATGAGATCTTTCTTCCTGGATGTCGCTGGAATGACGCACAACGATAATTTTCTCATTGAAGCTCTGATACCATATGAGAATGCACGGGAGAAAAATCTATTATTAACAATGATACAATGAGCCATATATATAATACATATTCTACTCCTACAACATATGAGACTAGGACATATTCTACTCCTACTATATATGGGACTAGGACATATTCTACTCCTATTACATATGGGACTAGGACTATTTACACATAACTATCTAACAAAAATTAACTAATCACCATTAGAACTTACCTTGGGTGGTGGAGGGACCCTTAAGGAGTTAGGTTTTTGAGAGCTTTACTTTCTAGAGCAAGTTTATATGTTTTGGGGATGTGGGGGACGAAGTAGGGCTTTAAAAATGACCCCCATGTGCGCCCCGCGCACCTGAAGGCCCAACCGTGCACCTGACCGCGCTAAACGGCCAGAAAACTGCCGCATTAGCGCGGCCGCGCTACTGGGCGCGCATATTGAGCACTGTTCTGTAAAACGGGCATAACTTTTTGCACAGAGATCCATTCGGCTCCATAATATGTCGTTGGAAATATATTTCAAAGGCCTACAACTTTCATGCTTTGGGTTTTCCCAAATTCCTTTCACATTTCACTAAACACTGCTGGAAGACGGACCTTCTGCAAACTTAGTCGATTTTGTCGAATCTTATGCACCTCACTTTCCATCTTGATTTTGAAACAACTATTTTCACCCATACTCATGCCGATAGGACTTCATATGTCTAAAATATAACCTTACTACTCATTTGACACATTCATATCTAAGCCAAATTTACGGGGTGTTACACCAAACTCCTGATAGCTGTGCTGAACTTACCAAACCAGGCTCGAGGAGACTGCTTTAGACCGTAAAGTGACCGGCGCAAGCGACATACAAGGCCACTAGATTCCCTGAGCAAGAAAACTAGGTGGTTGCTCCATATAAACTTCATCTTCAAGGTCACCATGAATAAAAGCATTTTTAATGTCCAACTGATAGAGAGGCTAATGGCGAACAACAGTTATGGATAGGAAAAGGGGGACTGACACTATTTTAGCCACGAGAGAGAAAGTATCACTGTAATCGAGCCCAAGTATCTAACTACATCCTTTGGCAACAAGACGGGCCTTAAGTGTATCGACTTGATCATCCGGACCAACTTTGACTATACCCAACGACAACCAACAATAGATTTACCTGAAATAAAAGGAACAAGTTCTCAAGTACCACTCGTATGTAAAGCAAACATCTCGTCAACCATAGCCCGTTGCCATCTCGGATGAGACAGTGGTTCAGCTGTAAACTTAGGGATGGAAACAGAGGTCAAAGAAGATACAAAAGCATAATGGGGTGATGACAGATGATGATAACTTAAACCGACATAATAGGGATTAGGATTAAATGTCGTCCGTTCCTTTTTTTTCTTCGACTAACTAGGAAGAGACAAGTCCGCATTAGGAGCAGGGTCAGGTGCAGGACGTAAATCCCCGGGGCCTGATGCTGGGCGCGGGCGACGACGATAAATCAAGAGTGGTGTTCTTATGGCTGGGGATCTAGGAGGAGTAAATCTAGATTCGATTCCTTAACGGTTGGTATGGGTAAGACTTCTGTGGTTGAGAATGTAGGAGGAGCTATAGGCAGTGGGGCTGGAGCTAGAGTTGGGGATGTAGATGATGGAGCCGTGGAGGAAGGTGGAGGGGGAGTAGTGGCTGAATCTCCAAAAGATGGTACTAGTAACACCTCGGAAATGTCTAAGTGACCACCTAGGCCTGTGAATTATGGCTGAGTTTCAAAAAAGGTTCCATCAGCAGACATAAGGCACCGCTAGAGGTCAGGTGAGTAGCATCGATATTCCTTTTGCGTTCTCGAGTAACATAGAAATACACACTTAAGAGCACGGGGAGCTAACTTATCTTTTCCTGGAGTCAGGTTATGAACAAAACATTTGCTCCCAAAGACACAAGGTGGAAGAGAGAATAAGGTGAGTGAGGAAATAACACAAAGAATGAAACTTGATTCTGGATAGCTGAGGATGACATACAATTAATAAGATAACAAGATGTGAGAACTGCATCCTCCCAAAATGCCGCTGAACATGAGATTGTATGAGTAGGGTACGAGCAGTCTCAATGAGATGCCTATTCTTCCTTTTTGCTACCCCATTTTGTTGAGATGTGTATGGACAAGATGTTTGATGAATGATCCCATGAGAGTTCATAAAATACTGAAATGGAGAAGCCAAATACTCTGGGGCATTATCACTACGAAATGTGCGAATAGCCCGTTTTTGTTTTCCTTGGTGATGGATGCATTGACGCATCACATTTAAGGGGAGGTGCCATGGTGTATGTTATTTGCAGATGATATAGTTCTGATTGACGAGACGGAATGAGGTATTAACAACAAGCTGGAGGTTTGGAGACAGACTCTTGATTCTAAAGGTTTCAAGCTGAGTAGGACCAAGACGGAGTACTTAGAATGCAAGTTCAACGAAGTTAATCAGGAAGTGAACATGGATGTGAGGCTTGATACACAAGTCATCCCCAGGAGAGAAAGTTTCAAGTACCTTGGGTCTATAATACAAGGTGATGAGGAAATTGATGAGGATGTCATTTATCGTATCGAAGCAGGATGGAGAAGTGGAGGCTCGCTTTCGGTGTCTTGTGTGATAAGAACATGCTGCTGAAACTTAAAGGTAAGTTTTACAAGATAGTAGTTAGACCAACTATGTTGTAAGAGCAGAGTGTTGGCCGGTTAAGAACTCTCATGTCCAAAAGATGAAAATAGCTGAAAGGAGGATGTTAAGGTAGATGTGTGGGCATACCAGGTTAGATAAGATCAGAAATGAAGCTATTAGGGATAAGGTAGAACTGGCCCCTGTGGATGATATGATGCGGGAAGCAATGTTGAGATGGTTCGAGCATGTTAAGATGAGAAGAATAGAAGCCCCAGTTAGAAGGTATGAGAGGTTAACCTTGGTGGTATCAAGAGGGGTAGAGGTAGGCCTTAGAAGTCTTGCGGAGATGGCGCAACTGGAGCTTACTGAGGACATGACCCTTGATAAGAGGGTGTGGAGGTCAAAGATTAGGGTAGAATGTTAGTAAGTAATCGAGCGTTTCCCTTTGTTTTCTCAGTTCGCTAGCATTAGTGTTAATATAATACTTTTGGCAAAATACATAAGTTACCCCCGAATTAAGGACCAAATCCCTGTTGCACACTTTTTGTGGACAAAAATTACGTTACACACTCAACATTTTCAAAGTGTGTCTAATACACATCTCTTTTGCTACGTGGCATGCGCATGTTAGTTACACAAAAGAGGCGAGTGAGTGCTAAAAGTTTTGTGTCTGAAGCTTTATATGGACGCCATGTGTCAAACATTTAACTTTATTCATTTTTGAGTCATTTTTATCTTCCTATTCCCTGATCCGCCCATCTTCCCCAGCTCCACAGTCTACCTGCACACAATATCCACTCAGTTTTAATTTACTGTCATGTTCACACACTCACCATTCACAATCATCAAAAAGCTCATACACATATTTTTCCTATCTTTCTTCACCTGAGCGCTGCAACTTCCCCATAGAAAGAGTTTCGTCCACCCCTCTTTACCCATTTGACATCGCAATAGTCTCTTCTCCATCTTCACATCACCCATTTGATAGAAACAATTCCAACGATTATTTCCTTCCTTCTTTCTTTTTTTTGTTGGAATTTTTCTAAGTAGTGATGAATTTTGTGGGTGAAAATTAGAGAACAACCTTGCAATGGTGATTTCTTGGGGAAATAGAGGTGTATGTGAGAATTAAGAAAAAAAAGGAGAAGAGGGGTTTGCGGCTGCTGGTTTGTGTCCTATGTTTTGAAAAATGGGGGACTTGAAATGGTTGATTCCGATAGAAAATATAGTGAAGGGGAAGTATGGTGGTAGGGGCGATAATTATTATAAGATGTAATTAGGAGGAAATTATGAGTTTTGTTGTGTGAGGTGACCGAGGGAAAAGATGGAGGTGGTGCTGATAAGGGTTCCAGTGAGTGGGTTTCTTTTTCTTTTTGTTTTTGTTTTGAACAAATTAGGGCTTTTCTTTTTCTAAGTTAATAACACGTGTCATATCATTATTGCTGTGTGGTAAACACTTGTTGAAAAAAAGTGGTCAAACACATGATAGGCGTGTATTAAACATACTTTGGAAATGTTGAGTGTGTAACGTGATTTTTGTCCATAAAAAGTGTGTAACAGGGATTTGGTCTTTAGTTCAAGGGGTAATTTATGTATTTTGCCTATCTTTTTATTGATAGATTGCTATTACTACTTGGAGTCTATCTGTTTTCTTGGTTTCGGTCTTATTTTTATCTTGTTGTTCCTACTTGTTTTAGTTACTCCTTTTCGTCATGTCTTCAGCCGAGGATCTATCGGAAGCAGCCTCTCTGCCTTTCCGGGGGGAG